>OZ023264.1:98851921-98884421 GCA_964006375.1 Tillus elongatus | reverse complement strand
ATTCACCTAGGCGTCGTTTGCTTCACTCAGAAAAATTACATAGAAAGTTGCAGTGCACGTGATGAGAAGATTATCCTATGTTTTAAATTTTCCAAAAGCTCGACTCTACTGATGAGAATAACCCTAGACTTCCGTTCACTTCCCTCAATGCGGAAACCATATGCGCGCGAACTGAAATGACTTATGGACCTCCAGGCTGCTATTTCACACCAATCATGCCTAATTTGTTTGTAAAACGCGTCGACTTTCACGTCGTGGGTGCCCTATGGGTCTCGGTCGAAATTTGCACCTCATGGAGTGAAACTTCGCCTGGATATCCCTTGAAGACATAACTGCGGGTTGGACATTGTACAAATTTTGTCACGCATCAGGGGAAGCAATGCCATAACATGAAGGCTCATTTTACGGACCTTACTAAACTACAAAAATGCATACCACATCATACCTAGGAAATTACTTCGATTTAAATCTCAGATTCAGTATTCTAGTTTTAACATGTTTCCCTTTTCACGTTTGGATTCTAGTTTCAGATTCAGTATTCTACTTCAAGACATGTTCCACTTTCATGTTTGATTTCAAATTCAATTTCTGTTTCAAGACATATTTTCCCCTCATTTTTGGTTTTTTTTTAAATCTCAAATTCTGTATTTTATTCCAGGACATATCCCCCTCTTTATGTGGCTTTAAGTTTCAGATTCAAAATGCTGGTATGGAATAAACTATGTATTCAGATTCTTTGCTTGTATATATGAGTCATTTACGGTTCGTAATTTCAAGTTTCGTAACTCGCAGAGTTTTGCACCCGCGACCAAGATGTCTAGCTCGGAGGTACAAAGCACTGGACACACAAATACTAATACTTAAAACTAACAAACATTATAATAGGGCCGAAACATTTCAACTTTTCAGTAACTACTACACTTTGACGTCAATAGGTACAAATTTTACATTATAATTGTTATTAGGCACACGAAACTAACACACACATATTAAGTGCTATTTGGTGGGAGCAAAACTTACATTCTTAGGAGATACATAACCACCAACTGGTAATGTTCATGATTTCAACTTTTAAGCTAATTAAATCTGGCAACGTGTGACAAATGTCTACACAGGATGCAAACACATATTATTCTAGATATTGAATTTAATAAAAAATAACTCTAAAATGACTACATAAACTCTTAGTGTTTCAACTCAACTTAAATACACTAGGCTTGGCAACATTTTAAATGTATACATTATTTTCCTTCTTAAAATTAAGGCAAATAACATTTCAGCTTTAAAGTTTTAATTTACATCAAACAAGTGTGGCAATATCTCAACGAATAATAATTCCTTTAAAAAGTGTACGGACAGGCAAACCTACAAAACTCATGATCAGGTTGCACATGTTAAATTTTGACAATATTTATATGTATTAATGATTTCCTTTAAGAATAATTTTCGATGCACCAAGTTTAATAAAAGTATCGAACCCTGTACTATTTCGACTGCCCCATAGCATCCCCCTTGCTCCTAGATAGCACTTTCAAGGCACGCAAATTTTGCTCAAGGCCGGGAAATTTAGAGGATCATCGGCACGAATCATAACAATGTTCAACTCACCGTTTGATGCATCCTTTTCCGGTCTGTCAGGCTGCTGCATGGTCTCCACTCGGGGACGGCTGCTCGTATCCTGGGTTTCGCCTGACGGAGGGGACGGTTCCCACATCCTGGGTTTCCGGATAGGAAAGAGCAGACCCGAGAAATAGAGCGTCAGGTATTTCCCTGCACTGAGGCGAGGTTGAGGTTTTTCGGAGGAAGAAGATCTCCTTTACCGTGTGCGGGAATCTGGCACTAGTATTTGGTGCTTTGCAAGTTCCCTAGTATTGTCTGATAAATGACGTTCAAGGGCCTGCCCATTCAAGCACCAAATTCGTGGAAGTTTCGGAAGAGAAAATGATAGTGCAAAAATAATTATCTCATAGCTAATAATACTCGTGGACGCGATTATGATTATATTTAAAAGTCCAGACGGCGAAAGACATTCTCTCTCTTTATCGGAATTTCATCTGTTGCCTCTCTGCAGTGAACATTACCATATTTGCAATGACCTATAATTTGCATTAATATTGCCCTAGATATTAGCAGTTTTAAGATAGAAAGAACCAGATGTCCTCTTTATTTTCAGTCACCCGAGCTACAGGTGTTTCTATTGCATTACTTTGTTTCCTATTTCCCAGACATCTGTCTCGTATTTACAAACCAGACATCCCAGTCGACAGTGTTATATCTTCTAGCGCTTCGATAAGACACTAATCTGGCTATGAGTTATATGACAAAGGGTTTACTCCACTTGACTCTTTCAACATATTATGTGTGGGAACGTGGTTCGTTTACGTGAAATATTAAACAGACCTGCTTATCGAGAGTATCCAGACTGTGGTTATTTTACGCATTGCT
Organism: Tillus elongatus; assembly: GCA_964006375.1. Classification (NCBI taxonomy): domain Eukaryota; kingdom Metazoa; phylum Arthropoda; class Insecta; order Coleoptera; family Cleridae; genus Tillus; species Tillus elongatus. The sequence goes on along the minus strand of OZ023264.1, from coordinate 98,881,976 downwards.
TTGTTTTTAACTAAAATCACCCTTATAAAGCGAGACAATTTAATTACATCGTGAATATTTTCGTATATTAAAATACCCCACTTTGGCCTGTCGAATCCTCGAGGTACCTTAGTATATTTACCATGGACCTCTGGACATTTCGGCGACTTATCTCTGACTCTCAGACCTCACGTTTGCCAGCTGACATAATTATAAAACTTCGACCGTACCTGTTGGGGCGTTTTCATTCATTTATATACCTCCCGACCATAGAACAGAGTTAATAAAAATATGGACCAGAATTGAATTCACACGCACAAAAGAAAACATCCAAGCGAATAACTTACCCATCAAAGGGTTAATTCAGCTTGATTATTAATAGTTTTATTAGCCAATTTCCTCGCCCATTACATGATATATATATATATATATATATATATATATATATATATATATATATATATATATATATATATATATATATATATATATATATATATATATATATATATATATACCCACTGAGCAAGGTAATATTGCATTAACATTGCAGAATCTTTTCCAAAGCAAGTGTAAGTTTGATAGATTACTTGCAGAAAGCTTCCTGCAAGTTTGTTGCAAATGGTAAATCTTCCCCCTAGTGACTTTACATATGCAAGTGTTTCTTTTGTAACTTTACTGCAAGTTTACTGTAGTGAGCTGTTACAAACTTTCTTTATACTTACACATGTTACCTTACAGCAAGCTTCAATTTTAAAAGGACCTAGCAAAGTTGTAAAATTTAAACTTACATTTGCAACTTATCCGCAATTGTATATATTATATATACAGTGCAAGTTTGTAACTTGAGATAATTCAAATTAATCTACTTCAGCTTTTTTTCAAAAATGCTCGGGGTCAGATAAAAATATTCTCAGTTACAATCTTTTCAATAATGTATTATACAATTTGTGTCAAATGTCATTGATAATTTTTGTAAATGACAACCTTAGTTTTTTGTTGACTATTTTTAAAGTACACATCAAGCGATACAAAACCACCAAATTTCAAATTTTTATTATAAATCTCGAGTTGACAGCACGAAAACAAATTGTGTAGTTATCAATGAATAAAAATTTTAAAGCTGCTAGTTTTCTACAACTTCACATGTTAGAACTTTAAAAAAGCCAACAAAAACGTAAGGGTTGATTTAAAGAAATTATCGATGAAGTGATTTTTCAAATATGGTACATACTGTATAGATTTTTTAAAAGACTGCAACTTGAATTACTAACCAATGTGTCCAAGCATTTTTGAAAAAAGGAAACTATTTGATTAACTGAATTTATTTCAAGTTACAAACTGATACTGAATATAGGTATAGGTAGGTGTATTTATACATAATATATATTTCTTGTAAAACTGTAAAAAATGACTTATGACAATGCTAATTAGAATAAAATCTTTATTACATAAAAAAATTAAAGACTTACAACAGATTTCATTTCTGCTGATAGAAAGATATATAGACTTTATTGACCATCAAATGTACATGGTAAGTCACTGTCTTTATAAGTACCGACTATAGTTACTAGATAGAGATAGTTAAGACATATAGCGAGAGTGTCCATGTTTAGGCTAAAATGCAGTTCTAGTCAAAACTCAGCGACAAAATAAATAACTTGAACTCGTGATATCGTTATTAATTGACCAATTTCAAAAATTCTTGTTTCTAAATGAATACCAATTAATTGTTTTTGATATTGTTTTACTAAATAACTCTTAGTCGTCTAGAAAAACGTGTGAAACACCAATAACAAAAACAAAGTCTTCTGCAGCATTACTTGTTTTGAGAGGTGAGAATTTTTTTAGCTTCTAAAATATGTGGTAACATGTTACATAAAGTAAAGTCAACATATCAAATACTATTGTGAAAAAGAAATATCTAAAATGGTACGTTCATTTCAAATTTTAGAAAAAGTTTAATTGAGCAAATGTAAGATATGCAATGGATAAATCAAGCGCAGGGAAATGAATACAACTTCAATGCGAAAATGGCCTAAATATGGCGACAGTCTCTGAAAGTGTTCAGGCATGTCGTAACTATCCCTATCGAGTAAGTATAGTACCGCCAATGTCTGTGTACATTCAGAAACATTGAGTTAAAAGAAAGCAAAATTATGACTACAATGAATTACGTATATATATAAAAAGTCTGTGGCTAGTGAAACTTGCCTTCCAAAGCTTTTGCCTAGCGCACTCACACACACAGACACTATACACATTAGTTTAGAGCACAAATAAATTCCTTCACCTTGGTTTTTGTTTTATAACATCCACTAGTGCCTACTGTAATCTTGTTAGTGGGAATATTAATAACATTAGGTAGAAAATTAAGGAATTTGATTCCCAAGTAATTAAACATCTGCTTTGTTTTCTCCTTTTTGTGCAACTGTATTTTTAATTCATGCCTGCACCTGGTATTGTTGCGAGCTTCATCATTCACTGGATATTTTGAATAGATAAACTGAAGAAGGATATAGCCTCGAACACATTTGGGCAGCTTTCTTCCGCTGCTGACTAGTTAACCCATATGAATGTTCCATAGCATAGGATACTGTTCCACTGTTCTTATGATGTCCATTGCTATGGATAAGCCACATGCTTCCATACGACAATAATATTTAACATTTTAAAATGAATTGGTTTGACCAGGTAAGACATCTCCAGGCTGCTTCTAAGGACATAAAATTCGTATTTAACAATTAGGTTTTCTTTTTTGTAGAGTATATATCATAAAAAGAAACAAAAATATAAATGCAGCCATTTTATAATAATTCACCAATAGCCACATACCAAAACAATTATGCAACAGAAAAGTGACACATTTTATTGCTGTTTTAGGGATTCTTACCTGAAATGTTTGTGGATATACTTCATGTTTCATTATCTACACTCTAGACAACGAATTACTTAATTACCCAAAATTCAAACAATTCAGGCTACAATAAGATTGTCCAATCTTTAAAACTTCCAGGAAAATAAATAGACATAGATCAAATAACAACTTATGATGACGCAATTATAAAAAATGTAAACAACAAACCAACGACGTTATACGTCATTGCAACAAACCGCCATTAATTAATGCCGGGCGCTTTGTCAGAGTCAGTTCGCTGTTGGCGTCGGTGATACTATGTTGCTATTGGACGACGATGACATACGATCGCGAATACACGATCAAAACGGAGGGAATTCAAATAAATGTTGTTTACAAATTAAAACAAACTTTCAGAAACATTACAATTGTAACTTTACGTGAGCTTACAAATGGAGAAAAACAACAAGCCGGCAAACGAGATACTATATTTGAAAGTTACGTTAAAGTTTCATTTGTAAGTTTGCATTGGTTTTTTGCCTGCAAACATTTAGAAATGTTGCAAACTTAACTTACTTAATTATTTAACGTTGCGGTAAGCATTTGTAAGTTACCATGCTTAGTGGGTATATATATATATATATATATATATATATATATATATATATATATATATATATATATATATATATATATAAATATATATATATATATATATATATATATATATATATATATATATATATATAAACATATAAAAACTGAAACTGAACCTGGATATGGGTTCTAGGGGTCCTAGTTCGCGCTCATTTGCAAAAAAATTTTCAAAATTCAAAAGTCGGGATCTCCCCATTAGTGAATTTTTTCTACGAAAATTCACTAATATTAAGCATTTGAATAATTATCTGTGAAAAATCTAAAAGCCTGAAAAATTACCTATGTTCAGTTATATACCTATTTTACAGATTCCTTCCTCGAAATCGATCTACCACCGGCTATCCCACCTGTCAATAAAACAACTAAAATTCTTTACGTTGAAGAAATCTTGAACATTTAGTTCCAGAAAACACGGATATTCCTAATTTTTATAACAATTTTACTCTTTATAATTAATAAGAATTCATTTTCCCCCTTTTATATTCAATTATATCTTATATATTAATACTAATTTAAAAAATCATATGATTGAAATTTTAGAATGCGTCATTCAAATTGTTTATTAGAGCGTTTACTAGTTTATTCGTTGGCATGCCAACCGCCGTTGTCATGGTAGTTTCGTTATATGCAAATAAAATGGATGTATATTAGTTTAGGAATACCTGATCTACGGCTGCCTGCTCCATATATCGGCATCGACTCTGATTCTGGATTGGTAAATTATATTTTAATTGCACCAGCTGATATTTTTTACTTCTCACAGAAGTAAAATGGCTGATCTCCCGAAGTTCCACGTGTTCTTGTTATTTTAAATCAATTTTGTGCAATTACATCTGAAATTGTTAACGAAACACTGTTTTGAAATGAGCGCCACCTGAACTCATCACTGAGTTTACTCCATTTGCAATTTACAACTGATACACCTACTGTAAAGATTTATTACTATGAATTACTCTTCATGCAGACGTTCATGTTGTCCCTTTAAGGTTATCTTGTTGATTTCACTGCTTTTACAACGGATTTATGTGATTTTATTTTTACCGTTATAAAACTGTTGCTATTGCTTTGTATGTTAGAACAACCCGAGGAAGTCCTCTCCAAAAACAAAAAGCAATTGTTTTATGAGTGTTTCTGGTGTTCACTAGCAACCAATGAATCAATTGACTGACTGTTTATACCCAATAACAGTGCTAATTTATAAACATGTTTTAAGATAAAGCTATTTGATGGAATATGTAATTTCAAATATGAACATAATCGAAATTTGAAAACTCTTAAATTTTTTGTGGTAAGTTTAAAACTATTATTATTTATACATAATCTACCTTTTATTAAGAAGCAGAAATCATGTACCATTTAATCCCACCAAGTCTCAGTCTTGCTTTCTATCTCATAAGAGATACACCAGCCTTAGACTCAGCACAATGAACAACCAAGATATTCAAAGTAATTAGTCCTTTTCACTTGTTGGCATTACTGCGGATCGAAATCCCAATTGATGCCCGCTCATTTGTCCCGAGGACTTCCAAGTTGTGTAATTTCTTGCCGGCACATGTTTTTCCTTCTCCTCCGAAGCTCCAAACCTGCAAGTCCAGAATTAGCAAGTTACCTCTTTCCTCCTTGTCGACACCCACGGTACGATAGTATTTAGGCTGTAAGCCCTCGTGGTGTGTTGTTGAAATATAAAAAAGCTAAATACAATTTATTACCTACATTAAGATTAAACAGCTTGTTTGCTAAAAGTTTTTGACATACTTAATTTAAAGTACATCCTATCTTTATGGGTTTTATATTTAATTAATTGTCACTTAAGGTTTGTTACCAGATTATCTAAATTGTTCATAACAGACTTATTTTTTACGAGTGATTGTCTTTGTTTCTTGTTTAAATGTTCTCAATGCACAGCTATATTTTCATTTATTTTCACATTAATGTTACTTACAATTGCTTAATTTTATGCTTGCCTTTGATTTCATTGACTGTATTGACAAAATTGCTTTTGTATTTTGCTAGATATATGTACACTTATATGCATAATGTAGATTTTTAATTTTACTCTTACCTTTTTAGATTCTCGTAAAAAGAATTGATGGTATCCATGACATAAGTATAGATTTGTTTGCTGTCGCCATTGATTTTAAAATGGACCCTTTGTCAAATCTAAACTACCCTGATATGAGTTATCTAAACATGTGCAGACGTTATCAGGATGATATGTTGTTTTACTTTATGTTTATTAAATGTAACTATTTGTATAATTGTGTATATGTATGTATCATATCAACTCCCCTGCTAATAAAAATAGATTCTTTTGATTTTTAAGTTGAAAAATCTGGGTCTTTTATTACATTTCAACTAATATTTTGTTAATTTTATTATCTCTACTTTTCAGATTTCTAGACACCCCTTTTGATGCTTGCATTCAAGTTTGCATGCTCAGCTCATCCCTTGATCTGGCTCTGTCTGATTCAACAATGTCAAGACACCATTTTACCTGAATGTACTCGGATCACACTTGTCAATTTTTCACAACGTTGGATTCAACACGATCCTGTCTTCAAAACATCGAGTGATAGTGTTTGTGCTTAAAAACTTACCTGTGTCATACATCTTTTCATTGTGCTATGTTTAATAAAAACTGTGCAGTGCCTCTGATTATTTGAAATAAAACTAATTCTTCCAACGTCTCAGAACATTGTACTTAACATGAAGATGTCAAAGCTTTATTGCACTAGAATTATCAAGATAATGTTCAAGTTTATAACGCTGGACACTATATTATTGTATTGAAGCTTTTATCAGCTTTTACTAGTAGCATTGTTTAACCAGTTGTTGTTTCTCTATCCAATCTTTATATTTTCAGGTTTTCTATTTTTCTTCTTTGACTTCTCTATTTCTTCCGTGGCACTGTCACTTTACTATTAACTTTGTGAAAATCAGGTATTAGTTGAATATCCCCCATATCTGGTCTGTCTAGACCTTTTCTTGTACGGAACTCTATGTGGCATTTATAATTTACAGTGATATTTCTTTTTTCGTTTTTTCGTTTTTTTTTTCTTGGCTTTATGTACTTAGACAACTCGAAACGTTTTCTCAGATTTTTCTTTTACATACTTATCAATGCATTTATAACTTGCATTTATATTCATTATAGGTTAGGTTTCTGCTTTCTCTCTTTATACTAATGGAAACGTTTTATCAGACTTTTTGTAAATTATTTTTAATTATTTCTCGGTATTTTCCTAGTATTACCCACATATTCAGCATAACCCTTTTCGTTATACTATTATCAACTCATCTCATATCTCATTATATATATATATATATATATATATATATATATATATATATATATATATATATATATATATATATATATATATATATATATATATATATATATATATATATATATATATATATTTATCATTATTTTTCTTCATTCTCATTAAACTAGCCATACACTCATAGTATGCCATTTTTATTTTATCAACATTATTTCCCTCAAAAGTTTCCCTCCTACATAATTGCTTGCCTTTCGTATCAAATACATCATTTTCTTTTTCAATATTACTATATCTTGTTCATAAAACTTTTCACGTCTCTTTTATTCCATTCGTTCTATTCCATGGTAACATATTTTTTCATATTTATAATTATAACCTTTTCCTGCATCTGGCTTATTATTTTCATGTTGCTTTGGCTGTGTTATACATCTTCGCATTTATATTCTATATGCCTCCTTCTATGCTGCCAGTTTGTTTTTAACTTTATTTTTGATTATCTTTCGTTTATAAATCCACATCTTCGTTATTTCTTGACCCGCCCCTTGTTGTTGTCCTTCTTTGCTTTCTAGCCAATCATATATACATATATTGCTATATATATATATATATATATATATATATATATATATATATATATATATATATATACATATATATATATATATATATATATATATATATATATATATATATATATATATATATATATATATATATATATATATATATATATATATATATATATTCCGTTTATAAATCCACCTCTTCGTTATCTCTTGGCACGCCCCTTGTTGTTGTCCTTCTTTGCTTTCTAGCCATACATATATACATATATCGCTATATGTATACCTCTTTCTCTCCAGTTCTTTTCATAAGCAGGATGAGACTTTATTGATGTTTAAATTCGTATAAATAATGGATATTAAATATGCTCCTGATGGCTTTCGTTTATGTATTTATTAACTCGTATCTATTAACACCATTATCGTTTACAATTTCGTAGGGTCCTTCAAATGGTAACAACAATTTCCCGCATTGATCATTTGATCTGTCTGCCACTCTTAACGTTTTAAGAAGTACTAGTTCCCCTTTTTTAAATTTTACTGTTTTCTTTCTTTTTTTCTGAAACACTATTTATATCTCTCAGCATTTCTTTTCAACCTATTGTTGATCTTCATCAAAAGCTCTTGGTGATCTACTTTGGGACTTTGCCAATATCTTTCTGGTTGTATTTGTTTCATAATTAATATAGGTACACATTCCGTTATATTATTTGGTACGTTATTTAAAACAGTTTGTATATTTTCCAGATGGGATTCCCAATCTCGCTGATTTTTGCTGCACTTGCATCTTAATGTTTTATGAGCTCATGTATGTGTCTCTCGGCAGGATTGCTCATTGGATGCCTGATACTTGTATAATTTATTTGTATCCTTCCTTAGTTCAGAAATGTTGGAACATCTCGTTACAAAAATATGTAGCATTATCCACTATCAAAACTCTCATTTTATTTCTGAACGTCACACCGTCTGGGATTACCATAATTAAAACGTTGAATGTAGCGGCTTCTCCTCCAGACACCAAAATTTACTTCAGATTTCTCTTACTCCCGACGCGTTTCGACACTCCAAGAGGTCATCTTCAGGGGATAAATTTGAACAATTCTCAAAAAATTGAACTCGAAACTATACATGAAGGTTTTCACAGGTCACAACTTCATCCATTGTGCCAGGGGGCGTGTAACAATACATCTGCATAATGCCAGAAAAATTGACTTCAACGCCAAAAATCAATCCAAAAGATCGGCGATTTTAACAAACATGATGAAGGGCGACCAGTTCACATAATGGCCGCCCTTCATCATGTTTGTTAAAATCGCCGATCTTTTGCATTGATTTTTGGCGTTGAAGTCAATTTTTCTGGCATTATGCAGATGTATTGTTACACGCCCCCTGGCACAATGTATGAAGTTGTGACCTGTGAAAACCTTCATGTATAGTTTCGAGTTCAATTTTTTGAGAATTGTTCAAATTTATCCCCTGAAGATGACCTCTTGGAGTGTCGAAACAGGTCGGGAGTAAGAGAAATCTGAAGTAAATTTTGGTGTCTGGAGGAGAAACCGCTACATTCAACGTTTTAACTCTCATTTTACCATTTTCGCGTATTAACTCTTAACTTCTCAATCACAACCCTTTTATTCGTTCTTCTGCATTTATACATTCTTACAAATTTTGAAAAACTATCAACATTACCAACCATTACTTTCATTCCAGTTAGTTACTAGTTCACTCACAAAATTAATTGCTACCACATCTAAACATCTTTCCGCCAAAATAATCTTTCAGACACCCTGATTCACCCTATTTTTATGGTTAGACATCTGACACATCTCACAAACTTTCATTACTTCCTTGCATATCGAAATATTCAAGCTATCGAAACATACATTTCTCGCTGCCCACATGTGCATATTCCTCATGTATCCTTCCAATCATGCGCCTGGCTAAATTTTTCGTTATTACATACACTTCTTGTCCATTTATACTTTTCACATACACTTCATTTTTAATTTAGACCTTTTCTTTTTCTCTCTCAGTCAATCTCACTTGATCATTTTTTACCGACTACTCAGAAAACATTCCCCTTTTTGACTTCAACACACTAACATTTATTGTTAACTTTTTCACTCTCTCATTTCCATTTTCACAGTCCCTGGATAATGTATCTGCTACTGTATTACTCTTACCTGGTATATATTTTATCACAAAATCATATTCCTGTAACCATAGAGTCCATCTGTGGATTCTGTTGTTCATATACCTATTTTTGAGCAAGCTGGTTAATGCAGAATTATTTGTTTCGATCGTCAGTTTGTTCCCTAACAAATAAAACTTTAATTTAGGTACGCAGAAAATCACGCTTGCTAATTCCAGTTCTGTCACGCTATATTGCTTTTCGTGTGATTTCGCTGTTCTTGACACGAAACAAATCGGTACTTCTATCCCACCGTTTTCTTGTTATCACACACCTGCTAGCTTTTGTGCCGAAGCATCTGTCCTCAAAGTAAACTGTTTTGAGTAATCAGGTTAGTATATTTTTAAATTCCTACAGAATTTCGAAATTATCTTTTGAAATGCTCCTTCTCTTTCGTCATTCCAATTCCATCGTATTCTATTCTTCAAAAGTTCTGGTAACGGGTATAACTTCTGACTTAAATTTGGTATGAGTCTTTTAAAATAATTGATAATACCTATAAATCCCCTCAATGATTTAAAATTATTTGGTCTGTTAAAGTTTTTGATTATTTCCACCCGTTCTGGATCCATCTCTACCCATTCTTCGGTTATTTTGAAACCTAGGAATATAATTTCTTTTTGGAAAAATTTACATTTTTGTACATTTATTTTTAATCCAGCCCTGTCTAACTCTTCTATAATTATTTTTATTTGTTCTTTGTGGCTAACTGGATCCTTGCTATAAATTAAAATGTCATCTACATAGTGTAGAGCAAAATCTTCGTATTTATTTAAAATTTCATGGAGTGCACTCACCAATGCTGCACAAGCACTCTGTAGACCATAAGGCACTACTATGAAACAATAAAATACTCCATCGATAGAAAAGCCAGTGTATTCTCTGCTTTCCTTTGCCAATGGAATATGCCAAAAGCTTTGTTTTAAGTCTATCTTTGTAAATTTTTTAGCTTGAGTTGTATGGCCAAAAATTGAGTCTAAATTTGTAGGTTATTCGTACTGACGTACTGAGTGTTTATTTATGTTGCGCGCATCCAAACACAATCTGAGTTCTCCACTGGATTTCTTCACCACTACTATGGGGTTTACGAATGGTGTGTCAGCTTTTTCTATTATTCCGCAGTTTAACATCTCACTTACTTCATGTGCCACTTCTTTCCTGTATTTATATGGTATCGGGTATGTCTTTGCCTTAAAATGCTCCATATCTTTTACCTCTATCAAATGATCATTCTTACATACCACCCTTGTTTCCTCATTTATCAATTCCTCATGTTGTCTCAACAGTTCTATCATCTCTCTCTCTCTCTCTCTCTCTCTCTCTCTCTTACATGCTTCATCACACACTACTTCCTTGCACCACACTTCTAAATCATTCTTTACTATACGTTCATTCTGTCTCACACTCAATTGATTTATACCTTGATTTTTCTCATTCTTTTGTATCGCCTTTTGCATTTCAATCACTACCTTGCCCCATCGTACTTCGTTACTCTCGTAATCAATTATCATTTGGTTATTTTCGAGCTCATCTGTTCCTAATACCACTTGATACTATAAATTCGGCACGATTAGTGGTTGTAGTTATATTTACACACCATTTAGTTTTACTGGAATAATAGCAACTTCTTTTACTCCACATATTTTCTTTCCCCTGGAGTTAATAAGTGTAATCTTGGATATTTTATGAATATTTTGAATGGAATTTCTAAAATTTTAACCAACTCTTCATTTATTAATGATGCCTCAGCTCCAGTATCAACCACCATTCTAATTTTATTATTTTTACAATTTGCTTAAATAAATATTAAACCTCTAGAATCTTGCGTATCGGTTTCATTCTCAACAGCTATGTATTCTCTAGGACTTTCATATTTATATGACTTATATCGCTTCTGGGATACTGGTCTGTGCTGATTTAGAAAATTTTGGTTATCGTTATTTACAGGAGATGCTGGTTGCACTACATCCGTCATTTTGGCTATGGCTCTGGGTTTTGTCGATCGTTATTGTATTGACCCTCGGATTGTTTTTATACCTTTGATCTCTTGTCGGTCCATTGTTTCCCTGATACGTGTTATTTCTTTGTTGAACCTGTTGATGATAGCTTTTTCCTGGTCCCCTTAAAAAATTATTCATATTTTTTCTATCTTAGTATCTATCGTCTTGTCTCCTATTGTAATTATAGTTATTGTTCTGGTAATTTTCAGAAAATCTTCCTTTTCCCCAATTGTTCTGGTAATTCGGTCGATTTTGATTTTGATCGTCTTGTTGCCTTCTATTAGTATTGTAGTTGTTCTGATAATTGTCCACGCCACCTTGCGTTATATCCTGTTTCTTTTCTTTCGTTTGGTTTTCTTTCTGTTTCCTCATTTTTCGCAGTTCTCTCTACTCTACCCAGATAATTTGTCAATGTTGTATGGTGTAGACATGAAGGATTCTGACGGTGTGTGTTCTGTGCCTCTGTGTAGAGTTCTGCAGATCACAGCTGTCAACAGAACGTCAACACCAGGCAACCTCTCAAGAACGTCAGATAGATATACAATGTGTAACAGGAACATGACTGTAGAATGCTGGAACTAGTAGTTAATAAACAAACTTATATTACATGGTGGTTTTAGTAATATACACAAATACACTATATAACATGGTGTCAGAAGTAAAGAGAACTGGGGATAGTTGTTAATGTGGAAATAAGTGTTGTTATAATATAACTAGTCAAAGGTCAGTTGTTAAATAAGATGGTGGCATCTGCCATTGTTAATCACATCAGCCCATTAATGCTGAGTGGAAATATAGCCCTGAACTGGAAACAATGGAGGCAACGGTTCTAAATGTATATTACAGCAAGTGGGTTAGATTCAGCGTCAGAGGAGAGAAAGATCGCTCTTATGGTACATTACATGGGGGAAAAATGTCTGGATGTATATAATTCATTCAACTTAAGTACAAAGCAAAGTAAAACTTATGTTGCAGTGAGAGATAAATTTGAAGAATATTTCAGTCCTAAAGCAAATTTGGTTGTGGAGCGTTACAAACTGTTCAATAGAAAACAAGAAATGGGTGAAACTTTTGATTCATTTTTGACAGATATAACAAATCAAAGTTTATAATGTGAACTGAGCACACTAAGAGAGGATCTGTTAATGTCAGTGTTAATCATCGGTATCAGAGACATAAAACTGAAACAGTCGTTGCTTACAATAACTGACCTTAAACTGAGTGTGGCAATTGACCATTGCAAATCAGCGGAATTAACTGCAAGGCAAGCTAGAGAAATTTCCAAAGATGATGGAGCCAACAACAATGCAGTAGTAGAAGTTGATGAAGTAAAGAGAGGTTATCATGGAAGGATGAACCACAAAAAAACAATAGGAAAGCCGGTGACCAACTGCTATGGTTGTGGTAGAATATGGAGCAGGGACCACAATTGTCCAGCAAAGAATGTGTTTGCTACAAGTGTCAGAAGCTAAACCATTTTGCGAGGTGTTGCAGGTCAAAAGAGACACATGAAATCTTAATAGAAGACTGGCAGAACAGTAATGAGACGATGCAAGAGTTGTTCATGGGGTATTATGAGAGGGAAGACGAGGTTAAAGACTGTATACAGGAGATTGAAGTTAACAAGAGGACAGTAAAAGCTAAAATTGATTCAGGAGCACAAGCCAATGTGATGGCGCTTTCAACGTATGACAAACTTGGACTGAAAAGAGGAGCACTCGAGCATCAATGGGGTAGGAAACTGACTGCAGTAGGAGGTAATCCTATACCTGTAGCAGAGGTCTGTGACATAAACTGTAAAATTAATCGGAAAAACGTATGTATTGAATTTTACATTATAAAAAATAGCTGTCCAACTATATTAGGATTAAGTACATGTATTAAGACTAATTTGATAAGTAGGAACAAAATAGCTGAGTTAAATAATCTAAGAATAGGAGAGAAGGGGGATGATATTCAGGCAATATTAGGTTAACATAAAAAATTATTTGAAGGAATAGGGTGTTTACCAGGTGAAGTTAGTATTGTCTTAGCACAAAATGCAAATCCAGTAATAAGGTCTAGCAGAAGGGTTCCTTTAGGTTTGACTAAAAATTTAAAAGTAGAATTGCATCGTTTATGTGCAGAAAACATAATTTCAAAAATTAAAACACTAACATCATGGGTTCATAATATAGTCATTGTCAAAAAGAAAAATAACCAAGTACGCATTTGTTTAGATCCAAAAGAGTTGAATAAATATATTGTTAGACCCAGATATCAATTTCCCACGGTAGATGAAATCGCCAGTAAATTAAACGGAGCAAAATTTTTCAGTACTTTAGATTGTAACTCAGGATTTTATATGGTGAAATTAGATGACAATAGTCGCAAACTATGTACATTTATTACTCCATTTGGGAGGTATTGTTTCAATAGATTACCGTTTGGAATTTCACCAGCACCAGAAATTTTTCACATGTGCATCAGTAATGTTTTGGAGGGTTTAGAAGGAGTAGCTTATTTTATCGACGACATTATAGTATGGGGTTCTTCACTTGAAGAGCATAATAAAAGATTAGGAGATTTTTTGAATAGGGCTGAGGCTGAGGGGTTAAGATTTAATCAAGGAAAGTCAACATTTTGCACTTCTGAAGTCAAATTTTTAGGACATGTCTTTTCAGAACAATGTGTCAGGCCAGATAATGATAAAATTGCAGCAGTCCAAAAATTAAGTCCTCCCAAAAATAAAACAGAGTTAATGCGATTCCTCGGAATGGCAAATTACCTTTCCAAATTTATCAGTAACTATTCAGATCTTACAGCACCATTAAGAACTTTATTTAAAAAAAAGATGTTCCTTGGTACTGGGATAGAAATTTTGATGTTGTTTTCGAAAATATGAAAAGAATTATTTCCAATATCACAACATTAGCTTATTATAATCATGAACAAGAAATAGTATTATCAGTAGATAGTTCATCTGAGGGGGTGGCAGCAGTATTGTTACAAGAGGGACGGCCCATTGCATATGCATCAAAAGCTCTCACGGAGACACAAAAACACTATGCCCAGATAGAAAAGGAGGTATATGCAATTGTATTTGGGTGTGAGAAACTGCACCAATATATTTTCGGAAAAGCAATCAAGGTAGAAACAGATCACAACCCATTAATTAATATTTTTAAGAAACCAATCAATGATGCACCAATGAGATTACAAAGAATGCTTCTGAGGCTTCAAGCATATGATTTGAATGTACAATACAAACCAGGAAAATTTTTATATATCGCAGATACACTCTCAAGAGCATACTTACCATTAGATACCAAGGAAATAAGTGCAATTGACAATTTTGAATTAGATTTACATATTAATTATATTCTTGAAAATATACCGGCTAGTAAACAGAAACTAGAGGAAATAAAGAAGGAAACAGAGAAAGATCAAACATTGACTAGGGTTAAAGAATACATTAAAAGAGGTTGGCCAAATCATAAACATGAAATAAAAAAAGATGACAGTATGGTTTTGCAATTTTGGCATATAAAAGAAAGACTACATATTATTGAGGACTTAGTGTTTAATAATAATGCCATTGTAATACCTAATTCACTGCAGAAAGAAATGATTGAGAAATTGCATATTGGTCACTTCGGAATAAATTTTTGTACTAATAGAGCACAAGATGTGTTATATTGGCCTAATATGATAAGTCATATCAAAGATAAAATTTCAGGTTGTAGAGTGTGCATGAAATATCAAAACTCACAGCCAGTATCTGAACTAAGACCACACGAGATTGTAATGTTGCCATGGTTTAAGGTGGGAGCAGATATTTTTCACTTCCAAGAGAATAGCTATTTACTAATTGTCGATTATTATTCCAAGTATGTAGAAATAGTTTTACTGAAAGATCTGTCTACCAAAACTATAATATTGGGCTTCAAGTCTGTGTTTGCAAGGCATGGTATTCCAAATCAGTTGATAACAGATAATGCTCCACAACTAGCTTCAGTGGAATTTGCTGCGTTTAGCAAATATTATGAGTTTCAGCACATAACATCATCACCCTACCATTCACGATCGAACAGACAAGCAGAAAGAAGCATCCAAAGTATAAAGAAAATAATGGAGAAATGTTGCGAAGATAATGAAGATGTATATTTAGCTCTTTTGAGATACAGAAACACTCCAAAAAATCATCAGGGTTCACCGGCACAGTTATTGTTCAACAGGAACTTGAATGAGGTGCTGCCAGTTAGGCCAAAATTTTTAGAACCAAAGATAATAAAACAGAGCTTTGATTACAGAACAAAAATGAAATCTTATCATGATCAAAATAGTAGGAAAAGAAGATGTTATAAAATGGGGGACCATATAGCGTTCCAAAAATATAAGACATCCAATTGGACACATGGGGTCATAGTGAACATTTGTAAAGAACCGGATAGCTATATGATTAGAGATGATAATGCTAATACATTCAGACGTAATGAGAATTTCATTAAGCCATTTAAAGGACAGAATGCACAGTTAAATGAGAATATAAATGGAAAGCTCAACCAATTTAATTTTAAAAACCAAAGTAGGGATGTAACTCAACAGGCTAACCTAGTATTTCCGTCTGTAGTAACTCGTGAAAGAACTGCTATAGAAAACGAGCTAGAAGTAGAAACAAATACTGAAAGGACAAGTACAGAAAGAGGACGAGATTTTGGTGTAGATACACATATTCCAAATAGGGATGCTGATTTAGCTAGGGACTGCAGGGTTAGTGGTAGATCGGAAGATGACGAAAATGAATGTGCAGAGAGTGAGCTAGATAGGGATAATAGGAAGGAAGAGGTGTTCCTAGAAACACTCAAAGGTTACACGACAAGGGCGGGTAGAAAGGTCAAAGGAAAATATTAACTACCACAATCCCGAGTTATGTTAAAATTAGTTATAATAATAGTTGAATTATGTTAAGTTGGTTAGAAGAAACTTTATTTATTAGTTATTTAATTATTTAATTTTGGGTATTTTGTTTGTTTGTTTATTTAGGTATAGCTATGTAATCTTACTTTAATTCTAAGAAAAAGGGAGATGTTGCATGGTGTAGACATGAAGGATTCTGACGGTGTGTGTGCTGTGCCTCTATGTAGAGTTCTGCAGATCACAGCTGTCAACAGAACGTCAACACCAGGCAACCTCTCAAGAACGTCAGATAGATATACAATGTGTAACAGGAACATGACTGTAGAATGCTGGAACTAGTAGTTAATAAACAAACTTATATTACATGGTGGTTTTAGTAATATACACAAATACACTATATAACAGTCAACTTATCTCATGTTTTTATGTATGCCGATGGTTTCGGCTATCTGATTTTTATAATGTCTGGCTATGTTTAACACTATTTATTCTTCTGTCATTTTCGATTGGAGAGCAATATTGCACATCCTAAGAGCATAATGTACCAAATCTCTCAAAGTATTTCCATTATATTTGCCAAAATATAGCTGTTCCCGCACAATGGCTTGCTGTGCTTCTCCCCAGAAATGTTGTAGGAACCTTTCTTTGAAGTCTTCCTCACTCTCGAATTGTCCCTCTTTGTTTACGAACCAAATTAAAAGGTTTCCTACTGGGTTTCTCTTGACCGCTTTTCATTTGTCCTCCATCTCAGGTACATTTTTGATTTGGTTCATTATTGTTTTTATACAAACCTTCGACTGGATAAATTCTATGTCCCCATTAAATTTTGTACCACTCTCATACTTACTGTACATGATTGTGGGCACAGTCTGTGTTATTGTCTGCTGTTTTATAATTTTCCTTAAATTTTCTAATTCTGTTTGCATCTTTTGTTTAATTTCTACTTCTTTATTGTTTAATGTTCCCTCTAAACTGGATATTTTTCTTGTGTTCGTTCTTACTTCCCCCTTTAGTTGTTCTGCCCGGTCGAATTCATTTATTAAACGCATATTTTCTTCTTGTTGGAATTGCTCTAGCTTTTATTCAGTCACGTCACTCATTCTTTTTATTTCCACATAGTGTTTGTCTTCCACTTTTTCAATTCCAAGAATTATTTGATCTCCTCTTTAACTTTCTTTTAAATCCTCACTTGTTTCCTGTATTTCATTTTCTACCTCTATCTGCACTTTCTTACATAACTCTTCTTTCATCATCTCCCATTTTATTTCTTGTTCTGTTATTTTGTTGTTGAGTATTTAACACTTCTCATTTACTTACTCTTTGATGCTTACCTCCATCTTACCATATATTGTTTCATTCTTGCCATATTTTGTTTGTTTAACATATTTTGTTTTATTCTTTCCATATTCTCATTGTTCTTTTCTCCCATTCTTGCCATATTTTGATTTATACCTTGTATATTCTCATTGTTCTCTTCCTTCATTGCTATTAAACATTGTAAAATCATGTCGATGCTTGGACATGTGTGCTTCCCTGTTTCTTGTCCTTTCTTACCTTTTTTTACTTCCCACATTTTTCTTTTCACCTACATTCATACTTTCTTGCGAAATAACTTCAGTTACACTACCTTCCCCCTTCTCTTGTGTATCTTGTCCTACTTCTTGTTCTAAATTTACCCCATTTCCTCCTCAGGAACTTGTGTAATTTCTTGTTCTTCTGTTATTGCAATATTTTCTAATATTTCGATATTTTTGTCTCCCCTAGACTGTGTTTCTCTTGAAGAACCGTGACTTTTCTTTCCCCATTCAGGTTGCTCACGTTTGCTTCCTCGTGGGGGCATGTTTATATTTTTAATTGATTAGTTTATATATGTAGAAAATGTATTTTTAATTAATTTTCTAGTTTGTGATCGAGTTTTTCAAAGAATCAAATGAGAAGAAGAGATAAAGAAACAAAGAAAATTCTGCAAGAACAAGCCAGCGGAATTGAGAATATTACTTTATGTGTGGACGAACGTATGAAGTAGGTAAAAGACTATATATTCCAGCAAGTAGAAAGCCAAGTAAGGGGTCTCAGCGACGGTGCATGACAAGCTGGCGAGTATACAAGAGGAAACAGCAGAAAATGCAATCATTAGAAAAGAAGTTGCTACTCTGGTCACAAGAAACTTTAAACTCGAAGATAGTCCCGTCATAAGAACTAAAGTCCCCACATTTGATAGCTCAGTCCCATGGCGTATTTATATACGCCAGTTTTAAGCCCCTGATACAGCAAATGGTTGGGGCGAGAGGGAGAACGCGACTTCCTTAATTGTAGCTCTCAGAGGAGATGCCCTAGATGAGCTCCAAGCTATTCCCAGGGAAGAAAAGGAAAGTTTCGACAGCATTACACATCAATGAGAGATGAGGTTTGGCGACCAGCATTTACAACAGCTATATCGAAATCAGTTGAAAAATCGTTGTCAGACATCAGGCGAAAGTCTCCAATATCTCCACTGACATTATTAGCTTACCCCGCGTTTTTTAATCAGCTGTCGCTGCAAAAATTCACTGACGGCATCAGGGATACCGACACTCAACAGGCCCTGAGGATGGCGAGACACAAAAATTTGGACGCTGCTTTGGCACATTCTTTGCACTTTGAGGCGGCAAAGCAAGCGTCAGAAAGCCATGTGAGAGTTCGCAGTCTCCAAGTACGAGGAGAAATTAAAACAGGTTTATCCAAGATCATGCAGCTACTAGAGAAGAGAACAGAACAGATAAGGTCTACGTCTCATGGGCACCCAAATGCCTTGCGTTGCTGAAACTGCGGCAAGGTAGGACATATACGAAGCGAATGTTGGGCCCTAAGATCACGCGCATGTGTGAAAGTGAAGCTAAGGCCAGTAACTGTTTCTCAGGTTAGCGATTCCGGCACCGCTCTCGTCGTAGATGGATACGTAAGCGGCAATAAGACCCAGGTGGTTTTCGACACCAGCGCACCTAGGATGATTATTCGCCGAGACATGGTACCTAGATGGCGAGTAAGAGAGCCAGACATAGTGTACAGGGTAAATGGAGCCAGTGGTGATAGGACCCAGGTATTCGGCGAAACTGACGTCGATCTGCGAATTGGAAATGAAAGGCAAAGCAGAGAGCCATAGTCGCCGCTATATCAGATCCGATTATAATTGGATTGGGCCTTCCCCAAGGTCAGTGCGTTAAAATTGATCTTGACATTAACATCCTGACTATTGGCAGTGAAGGAAGAGGAATGTCGTCTGGCAGTAATCTGGTAGTGCGGAAAATCACCGTAAAGGAAAGTAGCAACTTCTGCAGTGGAATTGTCGTTCCAGTTGAGAGAGGAAGAGACAACTCAGCTAGAAGCACGTAGAAAATAAATTATGGGAGAAGCACAAGGGTGTAAAGACTATGTACGTGTGAAGCCAACCCAGAAAAGGTCAGTGAGCATTTGTTGGAACAGAGCTGATGTCTATGGGAAGAATAGGGCCTGCAGAGATTTGTGCAGGTAGAAACACCAGGATAAGAGCCATTGTACGAAAGAACCAGTGCAACGTAAGAACTTCGCTTGAAGAGAGCTCCGACATATTGGCGAGAAGGGGGGCTATGCATTTTGAATGCACATACGAGTAGAAAGCGACCGCATGATGACCCGTTATGACGTGAGAGCTAATCCGGCTGATTATAAAGAAGAAGATACACAATCCGGTATCACGCACGGAACGGTCACCAAATCTACAGAAATTATGGAAACGTCCGTATAGGTGGTCAAAAGGATCAATGACGTTGTCTATCGCATTCAGAGGAGCCGAAAGAGCAACATGTAGGTGGTCTATATGAATAAGCTTACTGCATACCAAGAAATGTCAGAATTTGACGGGGACGATCGCGTGTAAGAAGGGGGCAGTATCACATCCGTCTCTATGAGAATTAAGTTTATGAACTTTGTTATTTCTATGGTCACATGCAGGTCGTAAAGTGTGTTGGTAACAGCGAATACTCTAGAATTATATTTCGAGAGTGGACTAAAAATGACAGATATTAAACAACGTAGAAAGGTCTAGAACTACTCTATGCACAATATAAATAGGCGAACCGAAGTTAGAAGGAGTTAGTCAGTAGTGAGTTAGTGTTAGTTTGCGTCATCGTCAGGGAGGATAAAATTGAATTGATTTTAGGCACTCATGACAACCACAAATAGAACTATGCTGCTACGTTAGAATATTTCGATCAAAAATTCTTAAAAAGTAAAATAAAAATTACAAATGACGTCTCTAAAATGTGATGTATGTCAATATTCAGCATGAAAATAAAATCAACTAATAACAAATATAACAATAACAACAACATTCCTAATAACAACAGCAAAAGCAGGTTATATATTACGAAAATATGGGCATACACCAACTTATTACATTATTACCACTATTCTTAATACTGTTGAACGCATTCTGATAATGTATTTAATTAAAAAGAAATAAGAATCCGTCAAATCAGAGAGGCTGCCTCAGTTGTAGAGTCTGTGCCTTGTTATCTCTAGCGTTCCCAAAAAGTTAAACTTGCGCTTATCAATATAAGAAAGTAGTGTTTCTATGTGACACTCTGGGAGTATGTTCGGTTTGATAATATGTTTTGCAAATGTATATCTGTCAGCGTGGTCATTTATAAGTGGAGAAATATGTTCTTTGCCTCGCGTGTTAAAACATGTAGACGTTTGAGCAATGTTGACTACGCTGGAATGTGTACAAGCTAACTGATAAATTCCAGCTTTTGCCAAGAAATATTATTAGTGAATTTTCTTAGAAAAAATTCACTAATGGGGAGATCCCGACTTTTGAATTTTGAAAAAATGCATCACACCAATAACCCAAAACATAATGTACCGATTTTGATAAAATTTTGCATGTGCCTTCCTTTTGTAAGTGGCTTGGATAAGCTTGTTATCCAGGAAAATCGAATCAGCTTTTCTGGGAAAATTTTGATTTTCTTTCGAAAAAAAAATTTTTTCTCAAAAAATAGAAAAGCTATGGTCACCAAATTCGGTACGTAAGTTAACGATGTGAAAAGGAAGGTATATACTAAAATTTATATTTATATGTTAAAAGAAATAAAAGTTATAAAAAATAGTTGGTGCCAGATCGTTTCTATGAAAATTCACTACCATAACGCAATTGCTGCATCCAGACTTTTTTTATTTCGCGTCAAACCATGCGTCGTATTGTAAGATTTGAAAGCCACCTTTGTATTTGTACTAGCATTTAATTTTTTTTATATATTTAAGTCTCTAGTTACCTACTTATTTGTACAATAATCTAGATTAATACAAACAATTTACCTTCTCCACGTTATATTCACTATATATATATATATATATATATATATATATATATATATATATATATATATATATATATATATATATATATATATATCAAATATTTGTAAGGTAAAACTTGCTAAATACGCTAATTATATGAACATTTATTTATAAATGCCTTCCAAACAGTTATATTAAAATACCGTTATGACAGTTAGAAGTCTATTAAAGGAACATACACATTTTGCTAACAGCGGAATTTATCAATTAGCTTTTCCACAGCTTGTGTTCCCGACAGAACGAGATTTAAAGTGATTTAAAAGGTAACAGATACTTTTGAATAAAAACTTTTCAAATATAATACAATTAAAAAGATGACAATTAAATTAATAGTCAGTTATAAAAAACCGATATCTCCAATCCACAAACTTTTTTTTAAATTTCACCATGCAATATGATAAACTGTTAACACATATTTTCTTATTCATATTCTATTTTCCGTGATTTTTTTCCAAAGTTACAAACTGTCAAACGAATGTAAAAAATATAATTTGGTTAGCGTGACTTAAAGTATTTGTATCCATTTGGCGAAGTCGAAGTGAAATATTTTAAAGTTTTTTCAAACAAACATCGAAAAAACCAAAATATAAATACAAACACATAATATTATATATATATATATATATATATATATATATATATATATATATATATATTCGGAAAGGTTTCCGCGGTGTAAGATATACATACTTGGCTATCGGGTGGAACCACGCCTAGAATTTATAAAACTCGACGTTTCGGCTCCTATTTTGGAGTCATTTTCAAGAGGTTAAGGAAATATGAAAGGAAATGAACTCTAAGGCCTCGATCTGCCTGGATAAGGGTAGGTTAGGTTATTCTGGCTCGATTACGGAGCCTCAATCTGCCTACTCCCCAAATTTCCTTTGGGGTGAGAGATCTAGGTCTAGGGTTGAACACACTGAGATCTTAAAGACGATCTCCAGCGAGATTTGGGAGTAGACAGATCGAGTCCGCGTATTAGAGCTACAACAACCCGACCTACCTTTATTTATCGCTCTAAAAAGTAAGGCCTCGGAGTTAATTTCGTTTCATATTTCCTTAACCTCTTGAAAATGGCTCGAAAACAGAAGCCGAAACGTCAAATGTAATAAATTCTGGATGCGGTTCAATCCGAAAACCGAGTATATCACACACACACACACACACACACACACACACACACACACACACACACACACACACACACACACACACACACACACACACACACACACGCGCGCGCGCGCGCGCGCGCACACGCACGCATAAACGCACGCACGCACGCACGCACCCGCGCACCCACGCCCGCACCCGCGCACCCGCGCACACACGCACACGCGCACACACGCGCACACGCACACACACACGCACCCACACGCACGCACGCACGCACGCACGCATGCACGCACGCACGCACGCACGCACGCAAACACGCACGCACGCACGCACGCACGCACATACACACACGCGATAAAAATATAAAAAATCCTTGACGAACCCCTAAATCTTGAAGAACTAACTAAGGCCTTAAGATCCTTAAAGAAAAACAAGGCGACGGGAATAGATGGATTGACTCCAGAGTTTTATTTGGCATTCTGGGAAAAACTAAAAACTCACTATTTAGATATGACTCAAGAATCATTTGCAAAAGGTTCACTACCTAAATCACTCAGAACAGCAGTAATCAGTTTACTGTTTAAAAAAGATGACCCCGAAGTTTTGGACAACTGGCGTCCTCTATCGCTCATGACAAGTGATTACAAAATATTGTCCAAATGTTTAGCTAATCGTTTTCTAAATATTCTGGGTAATATTATCCATACGGACCAAAGCTACTCTGTCCCTAGAAGATCAATTTATGACAGTCTTCATCTGTTTCGTGAGTTTATAAGTCATGTCAATGAAACAAGAGCTTCCTCGGCGATTATATCTCTTGACCAGCGGGACGCGTTTGATAGGGTAAGTCATAGGTACCTTTTTTACATCTTGGAAAAATACAACTGTGGTCCAGAATTAAAAAAATATGTTGGCCTTCTATACAGTGAAGCAGTATGTATGGTACGTATTTCGTCTCTCCTAACATCTCCGGTGAAATTTTCTAGGGGAATACGTCAAGGTTGTCCAATGTCTGGGATTTTATTCACGTTATGTATTGAACCGTTTCTTAATCTTATTAGAAAATCTGTCAGTGGGTGTACAATTTCTTTTGAAAGTAAAACTATTAACCTTCAAGCTTCAGCATATGCTGATGATGTTAATATATTCGTGTCTAGAAAGGCGGAGATTGACGAGGTGTTGAAATGTTATAACACATACTCGAAAAATTCAGGAGCTCAGCTTAACCTGGATAAGTGTAAGGGATATTGGTTAGGAAGCTACAAGGGTTCTGTTGAAACGCCTCTGGGCATCTCTTGGTCTTCGGGAGATATCACTATCTTAGGTGTTACTTTTAAAAACAGCCAAGACATAATTAGCAAAGACGCAATCTCTACAAACGCATTGAATCATCTGTGCAAAAATGGATAGGTATTTTTCCATCACTTTCGTGGAAAGGCAGAGTTATGGCAATTAATCGTTTTATAGCGTCAAAACTGTGGTACCATTTGCAGATCCTTCCAGTCGATGAGGTTTTTCTAAATAGTATACAATCCCTACTTACAGACTTATTCTGGACTAATCGGCGACACTGGATGACAGAAAAGCACCTGTGTTTACCAATAAGTCATGGTGGTTTAGGTCTTGTTCATGTACAATCAAAAGTGAGAATGTTCAGGGTTTATTTTGCTTTAAAATTTCTAAACAATCATGAAGAATCTAATTGGTTTCGTGTAATTAAATATATATTGTGTACATATAAAATGGCCGGATTATCCTGGCAACTATTTTTTTATTAAACAAACAGTTCACTACTCAGACCTATCTCCATTCCTAAAACAAGTTCTACATTGCTGTTCGGCCTTAAAAATTTCAGTTGCAAATTATCCAGAAAACTTCCAGCAATTACAAGACATACCTCTCATGCCATCTATTATACTACCTGAGACACTGAGCAATATATCTAATCTTTGGCTTAATTGTGGCATATACACTTTTAGAAATATATGTGTGGGTACTGGCTTAATAAATTTTGAGGATCTGCCTCTACATCGACTTGATGAGGAGTTGAGGAACGTCCTGCGAAGAGACTATTTAAATATACATGATTATGTCATAAACCAACAGGATAGTTTCAACACCAGTCCACAAACGGTCGAAGAAGGAAACAAATTTTACTACACTAGTCTTAATGATCAGAGAATGGTACTGGCAAAAAACAACAAGAGAGCGATTCTTATGGATCTGGTACTAGGACATTATAATCAAGTTAATGTTTTGACAGGCGAGTGGACTGATGACCCAATCTTCTGGAGTTCGTTCTGGGTTCAACCTACCCTCGGATATGAGGCCTCAGTGTCGCTGCGTTTTGCAAAAAACCGTCTAGCAGATATGGTTTTCCTTCAACGAATAAACAAAACACCGTCTAACCTGTGTAGGAGATGTCAACAACTTGGGACTGCGTGGCATATATTCATTGAGTGTCATGAAGTGAAAGACTTGTGGAACTTTATCAGCCGTGTCAAAATGAAATTAACCAATCGTTCATTAACAGTATTCGATATACATTCGGGTTTTGAAAATATTCAAAATTGTTTTTATGCAATATGTAGCTACTTATGTAACCTAGAAAAAATGTCATATATAATGATTTTATATCAGAGTATAAGAATGGTCTACAACACAAAGCCCTATTGCCTATTTTTAAAGCCAGACTGAAGTCCCGTAACCTTAAAGAATATATCTGGTATAAAGGAAAAAACGACATAGATTCCTTCAGGAAAAAATGGTGGAATAGCAACCAATTGTTTACAATCGGGGACGAGACCATACATTTTGTCTTTTATCAATAGTAACATTCTTTTTTTTTTGTTCATGTTTTTTTCTTCTATATTCTATGTAGTTGTAGATATATAGATTGTTTTTTTGTATGTGTGTATGTATGTATTATTTGTTACTTATTTTTAAAATGGAATGTAATAATTGGTGTATATATCCTTTCGTTAATAAACATAAATAAATAAATAAATAAACAAATAAATAAAAACACACACACACACACATGTATCTATATATGTTTATATTTTTCTTAAAAAAATTGTGAGATATCGGTCAGTTGCAAGATAAAACTTTGTATTATAATGCCGAGCTTTCGGAATTATTTATTCTCAGGGCCACAACATGAAAGGAAAAAATAAATTGTAATTTTTTCAACATCTTATACAGTAAGTCCCACACTTATGTCGTATATTCTTGCACAATTTAGACTAGGTTTTCTCCATATAATATGTTTAATAATAGGCTTAAAATACGCACATATAATGTGTATCGTATAACCCGTGTTATCTAAATGCTGATTGTCACAAATTTCCACTCGTTTTGTCTTCTTAAGTTTTCATTGGTCTCTGAAGATGTCTGCTTCAATTCTATAGTGATTTTAACATTTCGGATAACTATTAATCGGCGGATTTGGTCTGGTTCGTGGCACGAACTACGGATCAACATTGTTTTTGGTTATATTTTTTTAAGTTAGGTTGGACTGCTACCGGCCACGAGTTTTCTGGTATTGTCACTGTAACGAATATTGTTATGTTGTTGTTGTGGAAAACTGGTTTCTTTTAGTAAAATGGAGAGGTACCGACTTATCAATTTTGAAAACATTTTTTCAAATGAGCGCAAACTTGAAACTCTGGAACCCATATACATTTTTATCTTGTAATGGATGCTGGTATGGCCCAACTCAAGCATTAAAAATTTCTCGGGAAATGCATTAGTGATATTTCAAAAATCCATATCTTCTAAACGAATAAACCGAATTTCAAAATTAAAATAGCAATATATAGGGAATCAAAAGCCTTTTTCAACGAGCTATCACATGAACCCTACTCCTCTTTGAAAAAATATAGACACTTATGCTTAGGAGGGTAAAGTTTGGGCTATACTTTTTGCGGAATAAGTTGTCCCCCTCACAAGCAAACTTGAAATGTTTCAGGTTTTTTTCGACAAAATATTTTCATGGCAGTTATGGCTGCCACTCGTTTTTAATGGGCCATCCTATATATATATATATATATATATATATATATATATATATATATATATATATATATATGTATATATATATGTATATATATATATATATATATATATATATATATATATATATATATATATATATATATATATATATATATATATATATATATATATATATATATATATATATATATGTATATATATATATATATATATATATATATATATATGTATATATATATATATATATATATATATATATATATATATATATATATATATATATATATATAAAATATGTGTGTGTGTGTATCACACCGATAACTCAAAAAATAATTAACCATTCTAGTGAAATTTGGCAGGTACCTTCCGTGTGTAAGTGGCTTATATATGTTCACTAGACAGGAAAATCGGAGCAGGTTATCCGGGAAAGTTTTGTCTTTTCTTTCAGAACAAATTTTTATCTCCGAAAATAACAAAGCTATGGTAATCAAATTTGACACGTAGGTTAACGTCTTAAACAGTAAACTATATGTATGCTAAAATTCTCTATGTTACAAAAAAAGTTAAAGGCATTTAATTTAAAAAAATCACTGCCATAACGCACTTGCTGCGTACATACTTTTTTAATAACTACGAAAATGTTTTATATATAATTTTCTTAATTATTTCTATAAAAAAAGATATTAAGACTACATCCTCCACTACCCTATATAACCTGTGTTGCAAAGTTTATAGCTTTTTACAACCATTTTTGTCTTGAACGAACTTCATCTAATGTCACTGTAAATTTTAGGTGCACTGGATAAATGCAGGGTCACAAATATATTAGACATTTGCCCAGCTTGACAAAGCTTGGTTAAATATTTAACGGACGATTAGTTAATGAAGGCTTCAGACGACCAATCACAGACTATGATTCTGGTTTTTGCCATGGCAACCAAATATTTTGAAGCTGTGATTGGTTGTATTAAGACTTGATTAACTAACCGGCAGTTAAATATTTAATCAAGCTTTGTGAAACTGGGCATAAGTCTTATAGGACACTGCTTGTCAAAATCAATTAAACTTAAACCAAAAACTGTATCATCAATAAACCGATCATCTGCGCAAACGGAAAAATTAATCCTAGTGAGTCATCTCTATTCCTGTGTTGAATTCAAACCTAACCAATGTTAATGAATTTTAGTTTTTTACGGTCGCTTGGACTACTGAATGGGCTTCGGGTTGTTCCGCTCTGGTCAAACTTACTAAATGGGTTACTAGATGTTTTTTTTCTCAAACATCTTCAAATTCGCTTTTTCCATAGCTAGACTGAAACTAAGCAGTTTTTTCTTTTTTGAAACCGGGAGAGGGAAACCCTGAACCGCTTTAAAAAGGTATTGGTTACATTTAGAGCCTACCTTAATTATTCAAAAAAAAAAATAGGAAAATGGTTAGAGGTAAATCTGAAGAGGAACTTTCAAATACTCTTCAAGAGTTACTAAATGTAGTGAATGATTGGTATCGGAGGGAACATATATCTGTGAACCCCCGAAAAACCATAGTAGTTATAGATGGTATGTTCTGGAGCCACCACCCTACACCACCCCAACAAACACACATGTAACTGATACATGGCAAATTAAGATCAAGAAAGTATCATTGTAATGTATATATGTAACACATAAGTTACATATATGTACCTTTCAGACACAGATCAATTATGAATCATTTGTAATATTGACATGTTTCGAGTGTGATACATGATAGCTCCGTAACAGTGTTATATTACACACACACACACACACACACACACACACACACACACACACACGCACGCACGCACGCACGCACGCACGCACGCACGCACGCACGCACGCACGCACGCACGCACGCACGCACGCACGCACGCACGCACGCACGCACGCACGCACGCACGCACGCACGCACGCACGCACGCACGCACGCACGCACGCACGCACGCACGCACGCACGCACGCACGCACGCACGCACGCACGCACGCACGCACGCACGCACGCACGCACGCACGCACGCACGCACGCACGCACGCACGCACGCACGCACGCACGCACGCACGCACGCACGCACGCACGCACGCACGCACGCACGCACGCACGCACGCACGCACGCACGCACGCACGCACGCACGCACGCACGCACGCACGCACGCACGCACGCACGCACGCACGCACGCACGCACGCACGCACGCACGCACGCACGCACGCACGCACGCACGCACGCACGCACGCACGCACGCACGCACGCACGCACGCACGCACGCACGCACGCACGCACGCACGCACGCACGCACGCACGCACGCACGCACGCACGCACGCACGCACGCACGCACGCACGCACGCACGCACGCACGCACGCACGCACGCACGCACGCACGCACGCACGCACGCACGCACGCACGCACGCACGCACGCACGCACGCACGCACGCACGCACGCACGCACGCACGCACGCACGCACGCACGCACGCACGCACGCACGCACGCACGCACGCACGCACGCACGCACGCACGCACGCACGCACGCACGCACGCACGCACGCACGCACGCACGCACGCACGCACGCACGCACGCACGCACGCACGCACGCACGCACGCACGCACGCACGCACGCACGCACGCACGCACGCACGCACGCACGCACGCACGCACGCACGCACGCACGCACGCACGCACGCACGCACGCACGCACGCACGCACGCACGCACGCACGCACGCACGCACGCACGCACGCACGCACGCACGCACGCACGCACGCACGCACGCACGCACGCACGCACGCACGCACGCACGCACGCACGCACGCACGCACGCACGCACGCACGCACGCACGCACGCACGCACGCACGCACGCACGCACGCACGCACGCACGCACGCACGCACGCACGCACGCACGCACGCACGCACGCACGCACGCACGCACGCACGCACGCACGCACGCACGCACGCACGCACGCACGCACGCACGCACGCACGCACGCACGCACGCACGCACGCACGCACGCACGCACGCACGCACGCACGCACGCACGCACGCACGCACGCACGCACGCACGCACGCACGCACGCACGCACGCACGCACGCACGCAC
>OZ023264.1:98608432-98851721 GCA_964006375.1 Tillus elongatus | reverse complement strand
ACACACACACACACACACACACACACACACACACACACACACACACACACACACACACACACACACACACACACACACACACACACACACACACACACACACACACACACACACACACACACACACACACACACACACACACACACACACACACACACACACACACACACACACACACACACACACACACACACACACACACACACACACACACACACACACACACACACACACACACACACACACACACACACACACACACACACACACACACACACACACACACACACACACACACACACACACACACACACACACACACACACACACACACACACACACACACACACACACACACACACACACACACACACACACACACACACACACACACACACACACACACACACACACACACACACACACACACACACACACACACACACACACACACACACACACACACACACACACACACACACACACACACACACACACACACACACACACACACACACACACACACACACACACACACACACACACACACACACACACACACATATATATATATATATATATATATATATATATATATATATATATATATATATATATATATATATATTACAAATAGATCGACATGTGCTATAACCTAATATCTCAAGCATAGATAAGTATACAATGTTACATAGCAGTGTAGTATATGTGGTACATTAAATATCTATAGCAGCGTTATATAACATATACTTTACAAAGGGATAATAATGAACTATAGCCATATGCCGTCATTTTTGATCACTCAAGTTACACTGTTACATAGCATATGGGGGAAATGGCCCTATAAACATTTGAATTAAATTTAGTGGTTTAAATGCTAATGTTCTTATGGAATTAATTATTAGCAATACACGCTTTTACAAATCGGAATTAGTTAAAATCAAAATAACTCGTTTGCACCCGGTTTAATTTGTCACAAAAATGGCGATAATGATCTAATTGTTTAAGCACACAGCGCGCGTCTACTTCTGTTTTCTGCTGTAGCCATCTGCAATTGCTGTGATTAGGACATATATAAGTAGGTATCTTCTTTGGATTATGGATAAACTAATTAATAATTAATTTACTTGTTCTAATTGTCAGGTTTATTTGTTACACCAATGTAGGGAGCGTGCGCGTTGACAACAAGCGCCACCAGTGGTGACACAATATAACCAACAACAGCTGTTTCATCCATATTCTAACGGATATCAGTGTTAGTTTTGCACGCGGAAAAGTCTAATATATTGAAAAGAAAGTCTAAATCTGAACGTACCTTTGTTGTACTAATGACAGCTATAATAATGATAAATCAGGTAGGATGGTAGAAACATCAACTTCTACTATAAAAAATACAGCTAAACCCATACTTAATTATTTTGTTGATTAGTCACTGGAGCGGATTCGGTGCACGTAAAATGTTTTAACAAACCGCCTTATTTACGAGAGTTGTTACTACAGTGGCTAAATATTATAAAATGCTAATTAGTTTAGCTGTACATCTAGCGGCTGTACATAAAAGTTTCTTGGTAGGAACCTGCTTTATTTGAGCATTAAATGTATGATAAGTCAATATAACATTTATGTCTCCAAGTTTATATATATATATATATATATATATATATATATATATATATATATATATATATATATATATATATATATATATATATATATATATATATATATATATATATATATATATATATATATATATATATATATATATATATATATATATATATATATATATATATATATAATATGCAATAAATGTAGCATACATATAACCATGTAATGTAGTTACTTGATACATAACCTTAGCTATTGAAATAGCAAGTGTTATGTAACACTTATGTATCTGATTTGTAACTGTGTTTGCTGGGACCGACATTACGCATGCACGTATTGACGTCACAGGGTCGGGGGTATAACCTGAGATGGCGTCATCCAAGATGGCGTCTGACAGCTGTCAGCTGATATGTGATATTCCAAGATGCCGGTTTGTGCATGCGCAAACCAACTTTGTTGGTTTTTAAGTTAGCCCCCACGTGTTTGATGTCATGTTACTCGTCGTAACGACTAAAATGCAGTGCTGCGCCCCCGGTCGGAACCGAGATCCAGATCGGGTCCAGATCTAAGTCGAGATCTAGATCTAACCCATCTAAATAACAAAACCTGTCATTTTGAATTCTATAAAAATGACGTATGTAAAGATGGCGGTTTGCGCTTGCGCAAACCAACTTTTCTATTAAGCGGTGCAGAGGTATAGTATTTGATGTCGTGTTACTCGTCGTGACGAGTAGAATACAGTGCCGTCGCCTAAGGCGGCGGCAGGGGGAGGTGGGGACAGCGCAAACAAACTTCTTTATTAAGCGATGTAGAGGTATAGTGTTTGGTGTCATGGTTCTCGGCTTAAAGAGTAGAATTCAAAAATAGTATCTACCATCGCCTGAGGTGGTGGTGGGGGGCGGCGCAAACCAACTTTCTCAGTTTTCGGCTTAGGTGTTCGGTGTTTGGTGTCATGTTTCTCGAACTGATTTATAATATAAATGAGGTCAACAAACAGCTGACGTTGCGGTTTTGCAAGTCTGAACACTCAGAATAGAAATTGTTCATGATCAGATATCTAGGGAACCGGTGGTTAGCTATATTATTAAATAGTAGCGAGTCAAGCAAAGTGATACAAACGTTAGAGAGAGAGAGAGAAAAAGAGTGACGGCTAATAGTTTACCAGACTCCAACGGTTAGAGGTTGATGAACGTACTGTTGACTTCAAACCAGCCATTCCTGATAAATAGGAAACAATCTAATAATAGCCTACCTTTTCAAGAATCATGTTAGTTGAAATATGAACACACGTTGAAGTATGAACCAGGATAGAGATTCAATTTCTAATGTATGAGTGTGTGAGGTATAATTGATTTACCTACTGAAACGGTTTAAACTAAAAATGAATGAGCTGTAACATATGACTGTCAGCATCGAGTACTAAATATGTTTGAAACTTAAAATTATTATCGCGCAAATCCGCTAGCAGTACTGTAGAACCAATGCTTCCTTGGTGTTAAGGAACCCAAACCTAAGCGAAATATACAATAAAATGAGAACTTCAGGTCTAAACTTTAAATATTTTTACCTTTTGAATGGAAAGTGATAGAAATGAACCGCCTTCAAAATATAACAAGGCCTACATGAATATAAGATAACAACTTAAAATTCTTAGTTGTTTGATAAAATGACATATAGAGGATAGTAAACCCCAAACAAACATGTTGTATACATACCACATACTTAACAAGATAATGGGTAATGACATATAGACGTTGTTGTTGTTGGTTGAAATGACATATACATAACGGTTGACAGTTTTAAGAACTTATTTTCATTATAAAGGATATTTAATGAACTTAACATCGTATGATACATGGAAGTGAAAGCTTTCTAACAAAAGTTTCTATCGCTAAAAAGGATATTTAATGTACTTAACATTGCATGATACAACTATTAAATCCAAGACATTGATAATACTTATATAATTACAAATTATGTATCTCGAATAACAATAAACTCTCAAACAAGTGGTGATCAAGTAATTAAAGACGTAAAAAACGAGAAAACTCTATAATAAATAATAGATGAAGTGCTTCTACCAGATGCAGCAGATAATTGTCAACCTACACATGAAGGTGTATTTAATCAAAATTTATTGTACATTAACAGGAAAATCAGTGAAAAAAAACTAAGGCCGAAAGACTGTGAATTCATATCCCAAACAACATATTTTTTACACCAAACAGAGGAAAACAATTACAAGTTGGTGTAGACCCTCTACTAAAATTCTTGGCCATAGTAAAATTATCACAGAAAAATTGCAAAATACCTATGTGTTTTTCGATTTTTGGACATTCGAAGAGTTTTTGAATGTATTACCCAGAATAATTTACAATATGGAAAACAACGTGGGAGAGAAAACCAACGACTCATAAATTAACTGAATGTCTGGTAAAAATACAAAAAAAAACCCAGCATAATTCAATTTTAAAGCATATAATTGGGAAATATTGAACAATTTAATAAGACATTAATAGCGTAATTAAAGACTCATTAATAGAACTAAAATTTGAGTTTTGTTTTCATTTAGATATATTTGTAACCGATATTAGAGCAGAATTATCTAGATATAACGGTATTCCGATTCTCCCCTTGTATGTTTGTCATTGCAAAACAAAAATATCAAGAATACCTTTGTACAGTGTGCGAATTTATTTCAAAATATCAACATGTAGTTAAAAATATGGTAGTTTGTAGCAAATTTTAATATATAATTTGTAGGAATCAGTTGTATGGATGTATTTATAATATTATTTTTATATTATTGTAATGTATATATGTAACACATAAGTTACATATATGTACCTTTCAGACCCAGATCAATTATGAATCATTTGTAATATTGACATGTTTCGAGTGTGATACATGGTAGCTCTGTAACAGTGTTATATTACATATATATTACAAATAGATCGACACGCTTGAACGATAGGATAGTTAATGTATTCAGCGTTACATACTACACAGGAACATTTCAAAGTTGTTTAACGACGTTTATTTATCATTAAAAAGGGGGATATTTAGCATTATGGGATCAGCTGTGATACCTATTGTATAAAATGTGGCTAAATTTAAGTATATTTAAGGTATTTATTCATTCCAAAAGTCTGGTTATATACGTGTTTGCATGTGTGAGGGTTTTAGATGAAGAAGAAATAAAACAATAAAGTTTACATGAAAATTTAATGAACAATAGAAATTACCGATACATCAACAAAGAAAAGCAGTAAGATAATATTACACAAAAATCACCGACACATAAAAACAGAAGAGTAAAAAACAAATGAAAATTCACTAAAATCTGGACGCAGCAAGTAAGTTATAGTAGCGAGTTTTCATAGAAATGTTTTCAATAACAAATATTTTTCATTAAAACTTATACGCTTTACATTTATATAAAACATAAAAATCTAAATTTTGATTTATAGTTTAGTCATAAACTTACGTACCAAATTTGATTATTATAACTGTTATTTTCAGAGATACAAATTTATCTAAACCATTTACAATGGAAGGCACTAGCCCAATTTTATAACAATCGTTTTAAGTCATCACTGATGACACATACATATAAATATAAAATTGAAACTGATCCTGATATGGGTTCTAAGGGATCCTAGTTGGCGTTAATTTACAAGAAATTTCAAATAGGTAACTAAGATAATCTAAAAATACACAAAACATACTGACTAAAAACAAAAATAATTAAAACAAGTAAAAATTCACTACAACTCTAAACGCAGTAAGGGTGTTATGATAACAAATATAGTTTACTTTGTGACATAAACTCGAGTGTCAAATTTGATTACCATAGCTTTGTTATTTACAGAGATACAAATTTGGCTCCTCAATATGGGTTCTAGTCATTTGAAGAAAAAATTTAAAATAGGTAACTAAGATAATCTAAAAAAACATATGAAAATATTGAATTAAAATTAAGTTCCAGAAGTTGGGCTTAACAGTATTGATAAATTAATAGGAAACTAATAGAATTATAAAATACATGAAAATATTAAAATTAAGTAAATGTAATTAATGTCTCTATACATAAATATTGCAACCGCTTTGGATTGTAAGGAGCGGAGAAAGTAGAACACGTTGTCTCATAACTTCTAAAAGAGGTGTTGTGGTCATACCCAGGATTCTCAACAAAGTAAGGTTTTTTTCCTAGGACATTGATAAAATCCAAATTTATTACACAGCAAGTTAGATCGACACAATAACTTCACCACACAAACCTCGATGTGGTGGTGAGACCGTGCTCCCGGCACGAACATATACGTGAATAAAATCAAGCGATCTCCGACTGGAAAATTTCAAACGAAATTGAAGATGTTCTCCCTGGTTCTTTTAGGTGAAATAACGTCAGGTAGGTTGAAACACTCGTTGAAAAACAATCCTTCAACAAATATACGTACATCACAATGGTTATCAGCATGATTTAACATATAACAACTGAAATCACCCCGCACACAATAACGTCGGTTATACCCCATAAACACATTTAAATCTCGTATCACACTGTCTATCACCAGTTGATCAAACGCGTTTTTAACACGGAGGGTTAACTGTCTACTGACGAAACTAATATGGTGAGGTTCTCCATTGCGCAAAAATACAGATCGTTCAACTAGATTTGAATTTCGTGTTCGCTCACCTACAACACACACCAAATGCTGTGAATATCTGTGAATATCCCACCCCCATTAAACAAGGTAGCACCTTTTAACCCTCCTCTATTAGGTATATAATACCCTGGCCAAACTGTTTTCTTACAACTACGAAAACTTCTACAGAAACTAACAACTTTCAAACATGTCTTGGATGAAGATTATGAAGACTATTTATGACTTTAATATGTTTAATTTAAATGCAGGTATACAGATTTGAACATATAGTAATACATACGATAAACAACACATCAATGCACATACATACATTGAGATTTGATCCTGTAACCACAAGACAAACAACACACCCTATATATATATATCAAGATTTGAACCCATGCCGATACAACAGACAAACAACAAGCAAAACACATCGTACACACATCAAGATTTGAACCTATAACCATACACACAAAACAAACATATTTTCGTATACACATACAATAAACAACACAACAAGCATACTTACATTAAAATTTGAACCTGTAGTCATACATATAATAAACAACACGCAACACGTATACATCAAGATTTAAACCTATAACCATTAATATTTAAACCTATAATCATACATACAATAAAACACACAACACGTATACATACATCAAGATTTGAACCTATAACCATTAAGATTTAAACCTATGCAGATACAACAGACAAACAACAAGCAAAATACATTGTACACACATATCAAGATTTCAACCTATAACCATACACACATAACAAACATATTTTCGTATACACATACAATAAAAAACACACAACACGTATATATACATCAATATTTGAACCTGTAGTCATACATACAATAAACAACACACAACACGTGTACCTACATCAAGATTTGAACCTGTAGTCATACATACAATAAACAACACACAACACGTATACATACATGAAGATTTGAAGCTACAACCATTAAGACTTAAACCTATGGTCATAGATACAATAAACAACACACATACATATATCGATATTTGCTCCCGTTGCCACAAGACAAACAACACACCCTACACACATCAAGATTTGAACCTATACCGATACAACAGACAAACAGCATACATATATGTATAATTATTTGGACCTGCACTCATACATACATTAAAACAACGCACAACACACATACATACATCAAGACTTGAACCTATAACCATTAAGATTTGAACCTATAGCGATAGCTATATTCGTCAACAAAGGTGGCTTCATCAGAGGATGAAGGAATGAAAAGAGACTTGGATACGTATAAGCACAGAGGCATGCAGCACCTCTCAATAAACTTTAGTCATACATAAACCCATCTGAACATGTGTTTTTACATGATGTCTCTAACACAGAGTGTTATCACGATAACCCTTGAAGTTGTAGATAAAACTGTTAACTGCTCTTAAACGTCTTCGGTGGCTGACCCGGATGGATGATTAACTAACCTGACACCATATAAGTTGGTTGTTTAGTACATCCAACTAGTTGGTTGGTTGGTCAGAGGTGGCTTCATCAGAGGATGAATGTATGATATATAGAGATGGTTCGTTGGGAATAGACGATCTTTTAGTGCTGAACACATGTTTATATTGAATATCGCTCTTTAACATGTGTATTTGAGAGGTGATACTTATTATTTGTCTGTTATATTTAATGAAACCCCTTGTTATTTACGACCTATTAGTGTTAAACACAGGTTTATATTGTGGTGATAGATATTTTTTCAGAGTTTACCAACTCGATACATTATTAGTGGCGAACATAGGTTTTAAAAACTTATGAGTTGTGTTGGCTATTTACAAAAACTCTCTCGAGTTAAATAACATGAAACCGTCTAAACAAATGATCTTACATGTTGTTGTTGATTAGAGACTACTTATGAGCTCTACCAGCCATCTACCATTGATGTTTTTACAAACCCATCATGTTTTAAATATGTGTTAAAAATTAGAACAAATGAGTATTGATCACCTTAAAATATGTTTTTTTAATGTAAAAACTATATCAATGTAGCTAATATTTTAAAACATCTAGCATGCAGCACCTCTCAATAAACTCACATCTTACTTGAAACCGTTAAACAGATGTTCCATGTATGTTGTCCTTAGAGGTAGCTTATGAGCTGTGTCGACTATTTATCATTGGTGTTTTTACAAAAAAATTATTACCACTTAAATAATAATAAAAAGAATACATAAGTAGGCATTGATCACCTCAAAAAATATATTTATATGAAAATTATATCGATGTGATTAATATTTTAAAACATCTAGTATGCAACACCCCTTAATAAACTTCCACCATACATGAAACCACCTAAACACGTGCTTCTTACGTGTTGTTGTTGATGTTGTTTATTATATGTATGGCTATAGGTTCAAATCTTAATGGTTATAGGTTAAAGTCTTGATGTATGTATGTGTGTTGTGCGTTGTTTTAATGTATGTATAACTGCAGGTCCAAATCATTATACATATATGTTTGCTGTTTGTTTGTTGTATCGGTATAGGTTCAAATTTTGTGTATGTAGGGTGTGATGCTTGTCTTGTGGCTACCGGCTCAAATATCGATATATGTATATGTGTTCTTTATTGTATGTATGACTATAGGTTTAAGTCTTAATGGTTGTAGCTTCAAATCTTGATGTATGTATACGTGTTGTGTGTTGTTTATTTTATGCCTGACTACAGGTTCAAATCTTGATGTATGTATACGTGTTGTGTGTTGTTTATTGTATGTGTATATGAAAATATGTTTATGTGTGTATGGCTATAGGTTCAAATCTTGATGTGTGTACGATGCGTTTTGCTTGTTGTTTCTCTGTTGTATTTGCATAGGTTTAAATCTTAATGGTTATAGGTTCAAATCTTGATGTATACGTGTTGCGCGTTCTTTATTATATGTATAACTACAGGTTCAAATTTTAATTTAAGTATGCTTGTGTTATTTATTGTATGTGTATATGAAAATATGTTTGTTATGTGTGTATGGTTATAGGTTCAAATCTTGATGTGTGTACGATGTGTTTTGCTTGTTGTTTGTCTGTTGTATCGGCATGGGATCAAATCTTGATATATGTAGGATGTGTTGTTTGTATTGTGGTTACAGGATCAAATCTCAATGTATATATGTGCATTGATGTGTCGTTTATTGTATGTATAACTATAGGTTCAAATCTGTATACCTACATTTAAATTAAATATATTAAAGTTATAAATAGTCTTCATAATCTTCATCCAAGACATCTTTGAAAGTTGTTAGTTTCTGTAGAAATTTTCGTAGTTGTAAGAAAACAGTTTGACTCGGGTATTGTATACCTAATATAGCAGGGTTAAAAGGTGCTACCTTGTTTAAGATGATGCTCAATTTGTTGAATTCAAACTATTGTTTCTTACGGAAACAGTAAAACATACCACTGGTGTAGCGAAAAACGCTTTCGATTTTTGATGGAATGTTTGGGTAGAGGTTTGATGTAAATCCAGCTTGTTAAAATTGAAAACCTTACTCTATTATCGCTTACTATCTGATACATGTTGTCATCACGAAATAGAATGGCTTGGTCTTCATAGTTGTTGATTGCGGTATTCGGTTTTTAATACGCTCAATAATTTTAAGCTCTATATTCTCAAATGTATTATGATAACAAAGGTGAAAACTTGGATATTTGTTCAAAAATATACTGCGATTAATAAATACAGCAATATCATGATTTGGCTTTTGATAAATAGCATCCGCTTTTACCAAGTTGTAACTGAAAGCAGGTATCCAATCAGTATTTCTTGCGTAACAACCACCTGCTTGAGAGTTTATTGGTGAAAATATATAATTTGTATTATATAAGTGTTATCAATGCCTTGGACTTAACAGCTGAATCCTTGTATCATTCGATGCTAAGTACATTAAATATCCTTTTCAGCGAAAAATAACTCTTGCTAGAAAGCTTTCACTTCCATGTATCATGGGATGTTAAGTTCATTAAATGTCCTTTATAATGTAAATAAGTTCTTAAGACTGTCAACCAACTGTCATATATATGTTATTTCAACCAACAACAACAATGTCTATATGTCATCACCCATTAACGTGTTATGTATGTGGTATATATACAACTAACATGTTTGTTTGGGGTCTACTATCCTATATGTCATTTTACCAAACAGCTAAGAATTTTAAGTTTTTATCTCATATTCATGTAAGCTTTGTTACGAAACGATATTATTTGAAAACGGTTCATTTCTATCACTAGCTTACGATTATACTGGAAATAGAAAATAAACATACTTCATTTATTCTTCCTCTGATACATATCATATTTCGCTGGTTTTGGTTTTTCTAACTGCTCGGTGAGATATTCGCAGATATTCACAGTATTTGCTGTGTGTTGTAGGTGAGCGAACACGAAATTCAAATATAGTTGAACGATCTGTATTTTTGCGAAATGGAGAACATTCACCATATTAGTTTCGTTAGTAGACAGTTAACCCTCCGTGTTAAAAACGCTTTTGATCAACTGGTGATAGACAGTGTGATACGAGATTTAAATTGGCTTATGGGGTATAACCAACGTTATTGTTTGCGGGGTGATTTCAGTTGTTATATGTTAAATCATGCTGATAACTATTGTGATTTACGTATATTTGTTGAAGGATTGTTTTTCAACGAGTGCTTCAACCTACCTGACGTTATTTCACCTAGAAGAACCGGGGATAACATCTTCAATTTCGTTTGAAATTTTCCAGCTGAAGATCGCTTGATTTTCTTCACGTATATGTTCGTGCCGGGAGCACAGTCTCACCACCACATCGAGTTTTGTGTGGTGAAGTTACAGTGTCGATCTAACTTGCTGTGTAATAAATTTGGATTCTATCAATGTCCTAGGAATAAAAAAGTTTACTTTGCTGAGAATCCTGGGTATGACCATATCACCTCATTTAGAAGTGATGAGACAACGTGTTCTACTCTCCCCGCTCCTTATAATCCAAAGCGGTTGCAATATTTATGTATAGAGACATTAATTAAATTTACTTAATTTTTATATTTTCATGTATATTTTAATTTTATTAGTTTCCCATTAATTTATCAATACTGTTAAGCCTAACTTCTGTAAATTAATTTTAATTCAATATTTTAATATATGTGTCGGCCGCTGGGTTTAAATAAATCTAAACTAAATTGACACATATGATCTGACGAAAAAATGGACTGTATGCGAAAACTAACGACTACAAATAAATCAAATGTAATACCTCGAGTCCGTATGAAGCAAACATATATACATGTATTATAAATATGATGATATGATATAACAAAGAAAAACTTACCGGTCAACTGCGGTTTGACTTCTTGGTAAATGCTTCCAGAAAGGAAAGGGATAGACTAGTTAGGATGTAAGGAATCTGGAGGCACTAACAATTCACTTAATAAAAAATATGTCGACTAACAAAACACACATATATACGTCTGCAATTTCGAGAGGAAAAACAGTTAGGAATATTTCTAGTAAAACTGCTTAAGACGTCTACCAAACGACTGTTCTTGGCAGCTTATCGCCCACAGGTACGATAAGATAATTTTTGAACTTCAGTTTAATTTAAAAACAATACAGGGGTTGCCATCTGTCTCTCGATAAATCAAAATAAAATTATTCTAGCCAAAACTACTATTTAAACATAATTAACGGAAATATATCGCACAGCGGCGCCAACACACCCCCCGCCCTGAAAGACTGTTTCAGAACGTACCATTGAAATTAAAACAAACAAAATAACAAATTCTAACTGAAAACTAATAAAAATAATACAAGACTAATAAGAAGTAAAAGGTCATTGGGATGGTAGTGGGCATAGTCTCACTACAGGTCTTTTGTAAACGCCAGTTTTTGTTCTAACCTTAGCGACTCTTACTACACCATCAGTACCCGGAAAAACCTCTTCGACAACGCCAACCGGCCAACGAAATGGCGGCACATTATCTTGTTTTAGTATAACTAATATTCCGATCTCTATGGGCATGCTTGGGACATTCCACTTCTGCCTCATTTGAAGTTGCGTGAGATATTCATTGTGCCATCTTTTCCAAAATGTATGTACCATGTGGTCTATCAAATTTTTACGATCGAACAAACTCCTAGCAGCAGTCTCTTCATCAACAAGAGGCAAAGACTTTAATGGGGTAAGAGTAAGAAAATATGCTGGAGTTAAAGGAAGTGGGTCCGAAGGGTCAGTACTAAGCCAACTAAGAGGTCTACTATTT
This sequence comes from Tillus elongatus, assembly GCA_964006375.1. NCBI lineage: Eukaryota > Metazoa > Arthropoda > Insecta > Coleoptera > Cleridae > Tillus > Tillus elongatus. The sequence goes on along the minus strand of OZ023264.1, from coordinate 98,839,164 downwards.
AACAACCCCTCTATTTGTGTCAGAACAGTATTAAGTTCCTCATAGGTCAAAATTTGAGAACCAATAACTTTATAGAGATGAGTTTTAACAGCCTTAATTTGGAACTCCCAAACTCCGGAGAAATGAGGACTCAAAGGAGGTTGAAATTTCCAAACGATTTTATTCGGAGTGAATTCGGTTTGTAGTGCGTGGTTATACGAATCAGAATTAACAAAGTTATAAAGGGCATCTAATTTATGTTTAGCCCCGATGAAGTTTGTGGCTCCGTCCGAATACATGACTGAACATGCCCCACGACGTGACAAAAAACGCTTAAATGCAGCCAAAAACATGTCGGTCGATAAGTCCGACACTAATTCCACATGCAGAGCTTTAGTTGCCAAACAAATAAATAAACAAATGTAGGCCTTCTGACTTTTAACTCCCCTCCTTTTCCCCAAAGTTACGAAGAAAGGCCCCCCATAATCAACACCACAATGTAAGAAGGGTTTGGCTTCTGAAACTCGTACCGCAGGGAGATCTGCCATTTTTGGAAACGTCGGCTTGGGATGTTGACGAAAGCAATGATTGCATTTTCGAAGGCGATATCTAACGGCATTTCGACCACTAGTAATCCAATACTTTTGACGTAAAATCGACAAAACCAAATGTGGTCCAGTATGCAAATTTTTTCGATGACAGTCATCAATTAGCAAATTCACAAAGTGATCGTTTCTAGGCAAGAGAAAGGGATGCTGCCGATCGAATTCTAAACTTGAGTTACTAAGTCTACCTCCCACCCTAATCACACCATCTTCCAAAAATGGACACAAAGGACGAAGACGGGGAGAAGACAATTTGTTCTTTTCCAACAATAAGATTTCGGAATTAAAATAATGCCGCTGAACTACTTTGATTAAACGCAGTTCAGCCGTTTCCAAATCAGAACTTGAAATAACTCCTGAGGTTTTCAGAATTCTAGAAAATCGTAAAACATAAACAGTTGTAAGGATCAACTTACTAAAGGACGAACAACGAGAAATCAATTGATATAATGGGTGTGGATCTACCTCGGTTGTTACCATTAAAATAACCTTTTCCTCGGGCAATTTCCCATCGGTAACAGCAATCGAAATAATCGGCCACTGCGACACACTTAACTTCAACCATTCTGGACCTGATTTCCAAACATCTGATTTCATGAACTGTGAAGGTTGCATACCACGAGACAAGCAATCACTTATATTATCAGAACCTTCCACATGAAACCAGTTTTCCGAACTAACCAACTCTTGAATGAGTGACACTCTATTAGCTACAAACACATGCCATCTATAAGGAGGCGAAGCGATCCAACTCAAGGTCACTCTTGAATCAGACAAAGCAAATATTTGTCGTATAGTGATACGAGATTCGAGACTGCTTTTTACAAATTTCAACAATCTAGCTAATAATACGGCTGCGCACAGTTCTAATCGTGGAATTGATTGCACCTTCATAGGAGACACCTTAGTTTTAGCACAAGCAAGCGAAACCTGAACAAAACAATCTGGCGTCACTCCCTTGATGTAGACCACAGCCCCGTATGATTCTTCACAAGCATCGCAAAAACCAATCAATGTCACCTCAGAATCTGTAAAAACACCCGAATGACGAAACATTCGAAAATCTGATAGAAACGGCAATTCACTCTGGATTTTTTGCCACTGATTAAGAATTTTGCCAGTGGGAACTTCATCCCAGTCCAACTTTAGTTTCCACAGCTCCTTTACAATTCGTTTCAGCATTAAAGTAACAGGAGCCAGAAGACCAAGTGGATCAAACAATCTAGCCACAGTGGATAAAACGTTCCGTTTTGTACATATCCTGTGTTCCACATGTATAGCAAACAAAAAAACATCCTCGCTGGGAAACCACTGTAATCCCAATACTTTTAGGCTATCTAAATCGAAACTAACCACCTTTGGTGAACGTTCAGCCCGTGGAATTTCCGATAGAAGCTCCTCAGAATTTACAGCCCATTTAGTAAGCTGAAAATCGCCAGCAAAAAATAAACCAACTAATTCTTGATAAAGAACCCTTGCCTTTTCTAAACTTTCAACACTCGAAACCAAGTCGTCCATATAAAAATCACGATGTACGACTTTCGAAGCTAATGGATATTTTTCCGATTCATCGTGAGCCAACTGTCTAAGTGTTCTCAACGATAAAAAAGGTGATGACTTCACGCCGAAAGTGACGGAATTTAACTGATAGGTTCGAATGGGCTCATCTTGAGAAAATCTCCACAATATTTGTTGAAACCTTTGATGTTCAGCATTTATTCCAATTCGCAAATACATTTGACGAATGTCTGCTGTAAAGGCTACCGGAAACAAACGAAAATTGAGAAAAATATCAAGTACATCAGACTGTAATTTTGGGCCTGTGTACAACAAATCATTCAAACTAAATTCTGTCGCCGACTTGCAAGAGGCGTCAAAAACACAACGAAGAGGAGTAGAAGTGCTTTCAGGCTTAAACACACCGTGATGCGGAATAAAATAATTAGGAAAATAAATTTCTTTCGAGAGAGACATATATCCTTCTCGTAAATATTCACGAATAACAGAACTATACTGTTCCTTAAATTTTGGGAACTTATCAAACCTTTTTTCTAAACTATTAAAACGTTTTAATGCCATAGCATAAGAGTCTCCCAATTTGTCAGGACTCAATTTAAAGGGAAGTTTTACGACATATTTCCCAGAAGATTCTCTTTTGAGGGTAGACGAGTATATTTTTTCACATTCTAGATCATCGGGATGTTCGAATCTTTGAACTGGAATCTCCTCCATTTCCCAAAACTTTACCACGAGACTATTCAAGGAAGGCTCAACAGTAGTGTGAAACGAGTGAAAACTTCTGGATTCCGAAATGATCGCTGGAGCTGAACCCATAATGACGTAACCCAGTTTAGTTTCAACTGCAACAGGCATATCTACAGAGCCTGTTACCTTATGGGAACCCAACAAACATGGGAACAATTGTGCTCCGATTATTCCGTCAATAGCACCTGGTTGGTCAAAAGTAACATCTGCTAACGGCAGCTCAAAGAAATGGTTGACAGATTCTCTATGAACCTTAAAAGCAGGCAATCTGTCAGTTATGTTCTCAACTAATAAAGCATCTAACGAATATTTAATATTGGAATCTAAAATAGACGAAATGACAACTGATGCTTTCCCTAATACCGAATTATCATTAGCACCCATGCCTTTAACAAACGAATCACAATTAGAAATTTCCAAATCCAGTTTTCTGGCCAAGTTAGCAGTCAAGAAATGTGCTTGGCTACACGAATCTAATAAGAATCTTGCCCTATGACCCCTACCATCTTGACCAAAAATGTTTATAATCGCAGTAGATAACAAAACCGTCAACCCAAAGTCAGATGCAGATTGTAAAGTCGAACAAAATGTGGATGGGTTTAAGCTATTTTGGAGTGATTCTGAGTTTTCTCCCGATTTATTACAATCTTCTAGACCAATTCTGCCAGAAATATTTTTCCTAACACTCTGTTCATTATCTGTAGATAATTTAGTATTATCATTCTGATTTTTGACAAAATGTAAAAGTGTGTGATGCTTATGTTTGCAAATTCTACAAGATACTGCACTTTTACAAGCAATAACTTTATGTTTAGCAAAATAATTAATACATAAGTATTGATCCTTTATAAATTTAAATCTATCTACAGGCGATTTCGACAAAAACTTATCACACAAAGCCAAAGAATGTTGTTTTACACGACAGCAAATACAATTCTTATCATTGAACTCTTTCTTATTTTCAACAAAAAATGCTTGAGATTTCGCTTTATTATTACACTGTAAAGAAACTGACTTATTCAATTTATGCAAATTCGGAGTTATGGTATAAATATGCGCTTGGTCTTTAATAAACCCTAGAACTTCCTTGTATGTGAAAATATCTGATGTTCTACGAGAGTTTTCAAAAAGACTTCTAGTTTCGACATCCATTTTAGACCAAATTAAATATTCATACGTAAAATCTAATAAGTCATCAAGTTTTAAGTTTTGCAAAGCTTTAAATGCCGTATCACACTTCTCTAAAATATTGTTTAAACTATTAGACGACGCAGATTGGGCCGGTTTCAAATCTAAAATTTGTTCCAAATAACTAGTTGCTAAAACACGACGATTTTGAAATTTTTCAACAAGAGTGTCCCAAATAATTTTATAATTAGTACCAGTCGGAGGTAATCCCGAACAAATATTCAAAGCTTTACCTGACAACTGTCCCACCAAATAATTTACCTTGTCGACGTCAGTTAAGTCCGAGCTTTCATGAATGAGACTTTTAAAACATTCGTAAAAGACTTCCCATTCCCTAATATTACCTGAAAACCTAGGCAAACTTAACTTCGGCAACTGAGGAATAGTTTGACGTTTTTCTTTATTTTGACCCTGCGTATTCTGGTTTGAGTCAATCATTCTGCTTGCTGTTACACGCGGATCTTCAGCCATTACTAATATATGACAATATAAGTCGTCAAACGCATCTAATGCCTGAAAACTCGGCACATATTTTGAATCCAACTGTATTTGTATCTCATTAAGCGAGTCAATAATCTGCGTAAATTCATCTTTAGTTTTTTCCAACAATTTTAGCTTAGCTACAAAGTTTTTTAGAGAAGCGGCATCGTTTAATTTTTTACCGAATTCGTATAATGTTTGTAAACGCAAAAAATAAGTTTCTTTTTTCGACGTTAAAATTTTCAGTTGACGTTCTAGTACCTGTTGATCAGTCATAATTACGATTAAATTGAAAGAAAGACAATAGTTATGAACCTAATAACAAATATCAAATAAATGAATATAAAAACGAGCCAATATAAATTCGAAAAATTAAGTACAAAATTTTAATGTTATTCTTTGCACGCAAAGAAAAAACTATCTAGATAAGTACACTATAAAAGAAACGACTGGTGTATGATATATCACCAAATTATTTCCAAACGAAAAGAAACAAACCAAAAAATGTTCGCGAATCGAACCAAATATTATTCTAATCCTTCGGAAATAAGCATGACTACTCATACACCTCTAATACTAATCAAATCCTTGACAGACAGAAAGCAATCCAATATTAATCTAAAACTGTGCAAATAACTAGCGTATGTACTTAAAACTGCCCTCTTCTCTACAAAAACAACTGACTCGAGGTATTTTAAACAAATTTACAAAACTACGTTGCACTCTAATATCGCTTCAAACTCTAAATGATCCGGCTCCGGAGGAGCAAATATTATGTGTCGGCCGCTGGGTTTAAATAAATCTAAACTAAATTGACACATATGATCTGACGAAAAAATGGACTGTATGCGAAAACTAACGACTACAAATAAATCAAATGTAATACCTCGAGTCCGTATGAAGCAAACATATATACATGTATTATAAATATGATGATATGATATAACAAAGAAAAACTTACCGGTCAACTACGGTTTGACTTCTTGGTAAATGCTTCCAGAAAGGAAAGGGATAGACTAGTTAGGATGTAAGGAATCTGGAGGCACTAACAATTCACTTAATAAAAAATATGTCGACTAACAAAACACACATATATACGTCTGCAATTTCGAGAGGAAAAACAGTTAGGAATATTTCTAGTAAAACTGCTTAAGACGTCTACCAAACGACTGTTCTTGGCAGCTTATCGCCCACAGGTACGATAAGATAATTTTTGAACTTCAGTTTAATTTAAAAAACAATACAGGGGTTGCCATCTGTCTCTCGATAAATCAAAATAAAATTATTCTAGCCAAAACTACTATTTAAACATAATTAACGGAAATATATCGCACAGCGGCGCCAACAATATATATTTTTTAGATTATCTTAGTTACCTATTTTAAAATGATTCTTCAAATGACTAGAACCCATATTGAGGATCCAAATTTGTATCTCTGTAAATAACAAAGCTATGGTAATCAAATTTGACACTCGAGTTTATGTCACAAAGTAAACTATATTCGTTATCATAACACCCTTACTGCGTTCAGAGGTTTAGTGAAATTTTACTTGTTTTTATTTTTGTTTTTAGTCAGTAAGTTTTATACTATTTTGTGTATTTTTAGATTATCTTAGTTACCTATTTTTTTGTTTGTTAATTAACGCCAACTAGGATCCCATAGAACTCATATCAGGATCAGTTTCAATTTTATATTTATATGTATGTGTCATCAGTGATAATTTAAAACTATTGTTATAAAATTGGGTTAGTGCCTTCCATTGTAAATGGTTTAGATAAATTTGTATCTCTGAAAATAACAGAGTTATAATAATCAAATTTGGTAAGTAAGTTTATGACTGTAAACTATAAATCAAAATTTAGATTTTTATGTTTTATATAAATGTAAAGCGTATAAGTTTTAATGAAAATTATTTCATATTGAAAATATTTCTATGAAAATTCGCTACTATAACTTAATTGCTGCGTCCAGATTTTAGTGAATTTTCATTTGTTTTTTACTCTGTTTTTATGTGTTGGTGATTTTTGTGTAATATTATATTACTGCTTTTCTTTGTTTATGTATCGGCAATTTCTATTGTTCAATAAATTTTTAAGTAAACTTTATTGTTTTATTTCTGCTTCATCTAAAACCTTCACAGATGCAAACACGTATATATACAAGTTAATGTATTCTAGGTATATGTATGAGTTAACCTGAAAACCAGACTTTTGTGATGTATAAATATCTTAAACATACTTAAATTTAGTCACATATTATACAACAGGTATCAGACCCGATTCCATAATGCTAAATATCCCCTTTTTTAATGATAAATAAACGTCGTTAAAGAACTTTGAAATGTTCCCATGTAGTATGTAACGCTGAATACATTAAATATCATATCGTTTCAGCGTGTTATGTTTAAACATCGAGGTATATGATATATGTATCTCGCAAAGAAAAGGTATATTCAGACGATTCTATGTTTAGCCCTCGTATTGTAAACAGGTTTCGAAATATTCTTATTGATGTTAAATAGATTAAGTTTTTTATACTGTTGGAGAACTTTAAAGTGTTTATATTGCATGGTTACTAGATATCCAAAACAACTGTATTCTGCTTATGTTTTATTTTCAACTATAATGAAATGATGTACCATATAACGTTTTGTTTGTCGCATATGCTGACTTGCAGTTATATCAAGTATACACAGGAAGCTGATTATGTTGATTCAGTTTGATATACATGAGGTGAATTCTATTGTAATAAAACGCATGCATATGGAAAATTTCCTTAATTGTATTATTTTATAATATGAAAATAGTACACCATAGATCTGTTTTCTACACATACCACTTTAAAAAGTACAATAATATAAAAATCATATTATAAATACAACCATACAACTGTTTTCTACAAATGATATATTAAAATTTGCTACAAACTACCATATTTTTAATTACATGTTGATATTTTGAAATACATTCGCACACTGTAGAAAGGTCTTCTCGATATTTTTGTTTTTCAATGAAAAACATACAAGGGGAGAATCGGAATACTCTTATATCTAGATAATTCTGCTCTAATATCGGTTACAAACATATCTAAATTAAAACAAAACTCAAACTTTAGTTCTATTAATGAGTCTTTAATTACACTATTGACGTCTTCTATTATTTTAAGAGTTTCTAGTGGTATATTAAATTGTTCAATATTTCCCAATTATATAGTGTAAAATTGAATAACGTTGTTGTTCTTTGTATTTTTACCAGACATTTAGTTAAATTATACGAGTCGTTGGTTTTCTCTCCCACGTTGTTTTCCATATTGTAAATTATTCTGGTTAATACATTCAAAAACTCTTCAAATGTCCAAAAATCGAAAAACATATGTATGCTGCAATTTTTCTGTGATAATTTTACTATGGGCAAGAATTTTATTAGGGGGTCTACACCAACTTGTAATCGTTTTCCTCTGTTTGGTGTAAGAAAATATGTTGTTTGGGATATGAGTTCACAGTTTTTCGGCTTTAGTTTTTTTCTTACTGATTTTCCTATTGATTTCCAATAACTTTTGATTAAATACACCTTCTTGTGTATGTTGATAATTATCTGCTGCATCTAGTAGAAGCACTTTATCTATTATTTATTATAGAGTTTTCGCGTTTTTTACGTCTTTAACTACTTGATCACCACTTGTTTGAGAGTTTATTGTTTTTCGAGAAACATAATTTGTAATTATATAAGTATTATTAATGTCTTCGATTTAACAGTTGTATCATGCAATGTTAAGTATATTAAATATCATTTTTAAAGAAAAAACTCTTGTTATAGAGCTTTTACTTCCATGTATCATATGATGTTTAGTTCATTAAATATCCTTTATAATGAAAATAAGTTCTTAAGACTGTCAACTGTTATGTATATGTCATTTCAACCAACAACAACGCCTATATGTCATCATCCATTAACGTGTTATGTATGTGGTATGTATACAACTAACATGTTTGTTTGGGGTTTACTATCATCTATATGTCATTTCATCAAACAACTAAGAATTTTAAGTTTTTATCTTATATTCATGTAGGCCTCGTTATATTTTGAAGGCGATTCATTTATATCACTTTCCATTCAAAAGGTATAAGGATTTAAAATTTAGACCTGAAGTTCATTTTATTGTATATTTCGCTTAGGTTTGGGTTCCTTAGCACTAAGGAAGCATTGGTTCTACCGTACTGCTAGCAAATTTGCACGATTAAAATTTTAAGTTTCAAACATATTTAGTACTCTGTGCTGACAGTCATATGTTACAGCTCATTTATTTTTAGTTTAAACCGTTTCAGTAGGTAAATCAATTATACCTCACACACTCATACATTAGGAATTGAATCTCTATCGTGGTTCATACTTCAACGTGTGTTCATATTTCAACTAACAACATGAGTCTTAAAAAGGTAGGCTATTATTAGACTGTTGCCAATTTATTAGGAATGAGTGGTTTGAAGTCAACAGTACGTTCATCAACCTTTAACCGTTCGAGTCTGGTGGACTATTAGCCGTTACGCTCCCGCCAATCTCTCTCTCTCTCTCTCTCTCTCTCTCTCTCTCTCTCTCTCTCTCTAACGCTTGTATCGCTTTGCTTGACTTGCTACTATTTAATAATAATTTAATCATGAACAATTTCTATTCTGAGCGTATTTAGACTTGCAAAACCGCAACGTCAGCTATTTGTTGACCTCATTTATATTCTAAATCAAGTCGGGAAACATGACACCAAACACCGTAGATCTAATCCGAAAACTGAAAAAGTTGGTTTGCGCCGCCCTCCACCATCGGCGGCGGTAGATACTATTTTTTAATTGTACTCTTCGAGCCGATTACTATGACACCAAACACTATACCTCTACATCGCTTAATAAAAAAGTTAGTTTGCGCTGCCCCCACCTCCCCCTGTCGCCGTCGCGTCCGGTGACGACGAGTAACATGACACTTAACACTATACCTCTACACCGCTTAATAAAAAAGTTGGTTTGTGCATGCGCAAACCGCCATTTTTACATACTTCATGTTAATCAAAATCAAAATGATAGGTCTGCTTATTTAGATGGGTTAGATCTAGATCTCGACTTAGATCTGGAGCCTGATCTGGATCTCGGTTCCGACCGGGGACGTAGCCCCCGCCGCCTCCAATGCCACCCCCGCTACGGCACTGCATTTCACTCGTCACGACGAGTAACATGATACCAAACACGTGGGGTTCACTTAAAAACTAACAAAGTTGGTTTGCGCATGCGCAAACCGATATCTTGGAATGCCACATGTCAGCTGTCAGCCGCCATCTTGGAATGTCAACTATCAAGCGCCATCTTGGAATGTCACATGTCAGCTGTCAGCTGGAAGCCGCCATCTTGGCGGCCATCTTGGGCGCCATCTTGTATGACGTCATCTCAGGTTAGACCTCCCCAGCCTGTGACGTCACTGCGCGCACCTGCAGTGTGGGTGGTGTAGGGTGGTGGCAACATACCATCTATACCTACTAACCATCATTGTTCCATTAACCAGGAGAAGAAGGTTGGACAAATTAAAACCACCTAGTCTTATGGGGGAAACAATTCCATTTATGGAACAAGCGAAATATTTAGGGGTTATCCTAGATAAGAAGCTCAACTGGAACAAACATTTGGAGAACGTAATCCGCAGAAACAAACTGTCCCCGAGGACATGCCGCAGAATCTGTGAAAATAACTGGGGGACAAGCCCACAACTGCGGTACTGGCTCCATGTAGTGGCTATCAGACCGATGACAACATATGGAGCTATAGTTTGATGGCCTAAAGCATTTCGTGGTATCGCGAGGCCAAACTGGCTCAACTACAGAGAAAAGCTTGTCTGATGATAACGGGCGCGATAAGCACCGTTCCATCAGCCGCTCTGGAAGTCCTCCTAAACATTCCACCTCTTCACATTTGGCTGGAAGGGAGGCCAGGTGGACAACGTAAAGATCAAAACAAACGGCCGACAGCCGGCCAAAGGTAACGATTTGGGAGGGTCCGGACTCCTCGATGACATTGGGAGCCATGAGGTTCTGGGAATGGTCTCAGACTTGATGTCTACAAAGTTCAGTAGAAATATGTCTTTCAAAATCTTCCCTCCGGAAAGGGAGGACTGTGAACTAAACCAAACGACCCTATTGAGGGCCGATCTCTGCTGGTACCCTGACGGCTCCAAAACCGATAGGGGTGCAGGAGCCGGCGCATATGGGAGTAACACCGGGGCAAGATTGGCAACCAGCCTCGGAAAGTATGCAACCAGACACCAGGCAGAACTGTATGCCAGCGAGATTTGTGAAAGGGAAATTATACAAAAACAGTGCAAACACGATTCGATAAAAATATATTCAGATAGACAAGCTGCAATTAAAGCCCTTGGTTCCTACAGTTGCAATGCAAAAACGGTATGGAGTTGTAAATCTGCACTCAATGAACTGGGCACCTGCAATCAGGTGTCGCTGGTCTGGGTACCGGGTCACTCAAACCTTGATGGCAATGTAGCGGCCGACGCGCTTGCCAGGGGTGGTGCCCAGGAGGACTTTATCGGACCAGAACCTGTGCTGAGGATATCATCATGCACAGCAAAACGCACCTTAAAGACCTTGACAGATATAATGACAATCCAGCAATCGCAAAATCTGCCAGGATTACCACACTCTAAGGCCTTCATAAATAGCCTTTCAGAGTCAAGGGCTAAAAAACTTGTAGAGCTAAACAGACAACAACTGAATACTCTAGTCGGCTTCTATACAGGACAATGCTGCTTGCGTCACCACATGCATCGAATTGGTCTCGGTCAAGAGAGAGTGACGAAGAGAGTGACGAAAGAGCAGAGTACGTGCTATGTTCTTGTTCGGCTGCAGACAGGACCAGACACCTTCTCTTTGGCAAGACAAAGCTTGCACCAGGAGATCTGGATCAACTTTCGCCCACAACGATTGTTAACCTCTGTAGGAGGCTGGATTTGTTGGGCGAAATATAAGACAATTAGGCGTGAGCCACAATAGACCTTAAGGTCGCAGTGGAGGGACCGTTATGGCACACTCACAATTTAACCTAAACCTAAACATAAGGTTAAGGCACGGGAAAATCTAAAAAAATATTTTTGAAACTTATATGCCGACCAGACAGTCAAAACTGCTTCAAAAATTTCAAGAAAATTTCCCATAAAAACAAATTTATGACTTAAGCACAAATATATAATTCCCTAAGATATATCTCAGATTTATTTCAAGTACATATATCTAACTAGGAACAAAGAGTTGATGTCAAATCAGGGGTTTAAAAATTTCATGAAAATTTTCCACAAAAAGAAACTCATGGCTATGCACAGATTTAGAACTTTTTGGGATATGTCTTAGATTTATCATAAATATACACATCTAACGAGAAATCACAATAGTCGTGCTGGTGTCAAATCCGGGGTTGTGAAATTTGGTAAGTCATAGTCGGGTTTCGTACAAGAAGAAAAAGAATAGAAAAGGGAGTATGTAATGAGATACGGAAAAGAAATAACGAAAAAGACGAGAACGGAAAAGTTAAAAGAAAAAGAAATGTTTTCTGCAAGAATCCGAGGGTCTTGTTTACATCACGAGCCGACAGAAACAGCTATCATTGTGATCAGGTGCTGACGTCCACACCCGCTCACAACTTAACAGCCTAAGTTATTTGGCCGAGTCAATCTCGCAACATCCGGGAGACCCACAGAAAACTAAAGAAATTAGAAAGAAATAGAAAGAGAGCTAAATGAATGTTCCCCGAAATTTTCAGCGAGACATTGCCCAGGGTCACTATCGATACGATAAATTTCTAAAGGTAATACGTACCGACAATTCTCCCCAGACAATGCACAACGAAATAAATCTCAAGGAACACCTATGAGCGAGGGATATATATATATAGAGAGAGAGAGAGAGAAAGAGAGAGATATTGCGAAAGAGAAAGTAACGAGAAAGGTAAAGTAAGAGAAAATATATTTATGCGAAAGTCATGTCCAAAAGGGTGTTAACGGCACATAGGGAAGGCATCATTGCACTAATGTAGCCTTGTGTATTAAATTCCAAAGATAGCGAAAGAGTTTCACAGAAATTTATTTCCAAAATAGAAATGAAGGTAATATCCGCACAAGCTAGAAAATTCACTTACTTTATAACGTTGTTTAATGTTACGGCAATGTCAGCACAACCCGAAACAGCTTTAGGAGAAGCATCAGCAATGTTTATGATCGCTGAACATGTCGGAATGGTTGTCAAAATATTCAAAGATTTCAAGATGCCAAGTCCTCGAGCACCAATTAAAGAAATACTTGCCCCTGTATCCAGTGAAGCTTTAGCTCGATAACGTTGAATACCCACCTCAACATATGGTCGATTGTCACCAGATATAGTGCTCCACATAGGCGCCGCATTAGCAGGAGTCACTTCCCGAGGACAAGAACAAAGTTCGGTTACCACCAGAAGCCAATTATTCCACTCTACAGCAGAAGATGCGTATGTGTCATTAATCAAGGGAAGATTCTTTGAGACCCCGTGACGTCAACGGGGTAGAAGAATTTAGATTTTTTTAAACGATTTAGATACATCAAAGCCAACATTTTCAGTGTGGAGCGAGAATCTTACTTTCCTCTTTCGACTGTTCTTGTATTCTGAAATTTTTTTGCACAATTTGGACATTTATCTTTATAAGTGTTCTTAAAGAAGGCAGTCATTGTTTCTCCTGTTATTAAAATAGGCTAAATCGAGAAATATAAAATTGTTTACGATAGTATGGTAGGCAAGTTTGGTAGTTAAAGATGGTTAGAAAAATTCGTCCGAAACGTTGAATTCCAAACAACACTGAATACCTACGATATTTTTAGATAACGAGAGACAGATAAGGTAAAGACAGTTTATCTGATTAAAAACACCCGGACAACATTTATCTAGAAATCTGTGTAACGAGCGTCAAGTGTACGTTCAATTAAAATTTCTGCTAGTGACCTTGCTTTACACACACACACAATACAATACAAGATAAGCTATATAACAGTGCGATAAATTAAAGGTGTACAAATTTACTTACTTTAACATTTTACATTCCTGTAAGAGAAAATATATACAAAGCACATAACATAAACCTTTCAGTTCCCCAAGCTCAAGAACAGTACGGCTTTAATTTAGAAAATTTTTATTGCAAAGGTCATTAATTGTCCCCGAATTTAGGATGCCGTTGGTGGATTCGCAACATTTTTCCAGTACAAAATTCTTGAACCAGGGATGACAGTGAACCGCTTTAGAAGGGCATTGGTTAGACCATACCTTAATTATTCAAAAGACAAAGACAGCAGCATTAATTAATCTAAGCTTCCAAATTTATAATTTGTATCAATAATTACCTCAACAGAGAGGAGACAAATTTATGTCAATAAGTCGGCAAAGTTAGGAATAATTATAGTAATTCAAGAAAGATTAGCATGTTCGCACGTTAGCCTATAGAAATAATTAAAGTCAATACTTATTATTTGGCTAATCCTAATCAAAGTCTCACATTTTTTGTGCCTTAAGACTCGCTCTCGATAGATGTTCGTTAATAAAAAATCTCGATAATATCAAGATTTGTAAAGCTGTTGGACTTGGTGGGAACATATTGAGGAAATTGTTATTAAATTAAAGAGCAGAATTAAAACACAAGCTTTTATTAAACCATAATAAATGGTCTGGTATTGTATGCAGTACTATGTAAAATTTAAATGATTCAATCATTAGCAAATAAAAATACAAAAAAACGAGAAAATCTTATCGGTTTATAAAAATGAGGTTCTTAAATGTAATTAATACCTGCTTAATAACTCTTTCTGGCCAGATAGATTTGCATAGATTGCTAGAGTTGCGTGCCCAGCTGCAAGATAAATTTTAAATATGAGCCTAATGCTCCTTAATTTACTCTGACTTCCTGAAAAGATGTTATTATGTTTACTCTGAACTGCTTAAAGATATTACTATATTTATTCTGAACTGCTGAAATGATTTTACAATATTTACTTTGATGTTTCAAGAATTTATTAATAATCAAAAACAAATTTTAAAGGACAGCAACTCTTGGACAAACAATATTTATATTTAAAAAATGCGTGCCCAATTAAGCAAATTTATAGTACATTTACAGCTAAAAAAATCAAGTGAAAGTTTCCTAACAGCAACGTCACTCTTTAAGAATGTGAAAGAATAACTGATCTTAGTCTGAATTTTCTCTAAAACTTCAAATAATAGTTTTTGGCACAATCGTTAACTAGAATAGGACTCACTTGTTTCCGAAACACGTCTAATCAGCCAAATGGGCAAAGTCAAGCCCTAGATGAAATCTTGCAACCCACCTTGATAATCCATGTAGAATGGGGATTCTATGTTGTACAAAGGTAAATGAAAACCTCAGCAGGACCCAGATTTGTCGGAATGCACGCCCAGACATAAGAAATCTGCAGGTCTGCAGGTTTGCACAGGCTCAGACTCAGAGAGGGGGGGGGGGGAGATTATATGCTACGATACCACTCACTAGAGCTCAACATCAGCCATAGATTTTTGATTATGACTTCGAATTTATTTTCTAGATTCTAGTGACAGATTTAGACTGCAAAATAGAGACTATAACTAGAGACTAGGAGTAGGACCAGAGACTTAGAAGTAGAACCCTGCAATTTAATTTAAAAATTCCCTAATAATTCTGCAATTAATCTTAAAGAGGCAGATGAATCTTACCATTTATCCAATGGGCTTTCACAGATTTAATAACTTCAGTTAAACACCGACACACAACCCATATAACGCTAGCAGTAATTGCATTAGGTGCATTAACAGACAGTAATTGATATCAGCGGTGACACTTCTAACGCGTCGTCAAACAGATTCCTCCGGCTCGACGCACATATTTTCTTAAATAGCACATTTCCCACCTTGCAGACCGAAATCGACCGCCTAATTTTCATTGGTGGTAATCTAAACTACACAGCCTCTATTGCTCGTCACTAGCAACATGTACAATTTAAAAGTCAACCGCCACATTTTAACAAAAAGCTACTGCGTATGTTTTTGTATTCTATTCACTCATCCAACTTGAAAGAAGAGGACAGAGAATACCAGAAGTGGCCTTTCTTAGTGAAAATATTCTCGGGCAAGGGCTACCTCCTTCGGAATCACTTCACACATGACATTGTAATTCTGAAGGTTTCCAGTCTGTTTACATGCTGGGGCATTAGTGGGTCAGGATAAGCTTTAGACGCTTATGCCTTAGTGCAAGTTGCTCGTGGTAGTCGGTGGCACTAAGGAGGAGAGCATTTGGATGAGAAGCAGCTTTGGCGGACTAAGCGGTAGGTAGTTGATTTAAAAACTCAAGTATTGAGGATATTTTCAGATCAGAGTGAATCTGACTGTTTCTGACAAGCCACGGCGCTCCGGTAACCATTTTCATAATTTTATTTCGGGACGATTTGAAGGGTATTGATGTTTGTGTGGGCCACAGTAGCTCATGCGGGAGATGCATAGGTCAAGGCTTGCCGGATTATATCTCTATACATGGACAGTTTATTGTTTATGGAGGATTTGGAGTTTTAGGAACCACAAATAAGATAGGGAAATTACTGAATATAAACATATCGGCACCGTCAAAGATTGGTAGACATCAATTGACTCTCCCCACACATCAGGACGATATCAGATACTACGCGAGGGGAAAAAGGTTGGCATAGGACAAACATTTAGAACCATTTAAAAATAAGGCTAGAGCATCCACGACATTCACGATTAGTGCAAAGTAAAAAGTCGACGTTAGCTAAGCATGGTATCTCGGAAAACGATTGAATCCTATTTTCCAAAACAGAGATAAATACCAGAATAAAGGGATATCACCAGCAAATCAGGAGTGGGCGCTTAAAATACAGAAACATCCTAACAATATCAATCAAGATGGCGGTCACCTGCACTTAGTGAAAGAAAGGTTTTCACATTCCCCAGCAACATGATACCATACATACGATTGCAAGCGTCAGCAATGGTGACGTCATCTACCACGACGTCACTGACTGCCACACGTAAGTCATCAACGGTGATGCAATCACCAGGAGCGATTGAATAATCGCAGGTATAAAAACAATTACCAGAGCAATATCCACTAAGTTTCAGTTCAGGTACTGGAAAAGTAAGCAGTTATATTTGGCGAAACGGCTAGCAGCCTGCCAAATGAGTTCGGCCAACAACTTCAAAGTTATTGAGTAATTCAATATTAATGAAGTGGTTGCAGAAACATCTTATTTGTTGTTTGAAGTTCCAGATTGTATAGGCTCTGGCAGTTTTAGGCATTTACTGGGGTCAAGACAATTGGAGTATGACTCATATTTCTTGGTTAGGCATTTATTTGCTTCATCATACGAGGGAAGTGGAAAACCTGTCTAGTTATGTTTGTTTTGTTCCATATAAATTAACGCCTTGGTTTCTTCAATTTCAACATAACAGGTTGTAGTACCAAGACTACGCTGAACCTATAGATTATTTTTGAGAATCCCAGTGAATATTAAAAAGCCAATATTTTGTATCCCACGTTTGAGGTACATGGGTGCATTGTCGTTCGAAGCCATGTTTTGAGGCGACGTACGTATAAAAATTCGAAGTAGGTTGTGAATTCATTGATTGTTGTTACGAATTGGTACCCTTACTTGGAAAAACTGTTTTATACTAAATACAGACGTAGAAACTCTTTCTCTGGTCTCACAATTGTGAAGGCAGCGAAAAAGTGGGGAGAAGCTAGTGCTAAAAATTATTTTGTCGCGGTTTGGGAGGCATGGCATTTAGTTACAACACCACCCCTCCACAACCTTAACCACCCTCCCGCCCATAGATCTGCCGCTAATATATATATATATATATATATATATATATATATATATATATATATATATATATATATATATATATATATATATATATATATATATATATATATATATATATATATATATATAACAAAATAATTTGTGATGAAATTTTGCATTTACTGATCTTTTGTAAATAACTTGGATAACTTCGTTAGTTAGCCTGAATGGAATAGTTTTCCGGTTAATATTTTCTACGTTCTTCCGGGCCATTTTTGTACTATCGAAAATAACAAACTTATTTTAATTACATTTGTTACACGTGTAGTATTTATATCTTTATAGATACCTACCATAATATGCACCAAATTTTTAGCTTCTGGCCTTAGAGCAAGTTAAGTTCTAAGCATTTTTATATTCTTCGGAATTCTTTTTATATTACAATGCCATTTTAATTAAATTTGGTACATTCATTGCCTTTATAGAGACTATGATGATATCAAATGTATAGCTAATAGCTTCAGAGAAAGTCGAGTTATAGAGTTTAAAAGAAAATATACCTGTGAGAGTTCACGTATAAAATCAATAATCAAAAGCCTTATGATGCGTTTATAGCTACATCCATCTCTAAATCATTCAGCACTTACAAATAATTTTTAAAGGACTTGTAGACAGTAAATCAATGATTTAAGTAAATTTGTGTTTTTTGTGGAATATTTTTTAGCAAAGTTCTCTAGAAAGATTTTGTACATAATTTTGAGAAACATTCGCTAGGGAGAAGGTCACAACTTTAAGACTTTCAAAAAAACACAAAAAAGCATAATCCCTAGAACCCATATCCGAGATAATCTTGTATTTCCGAAAATATTTAAGTTATTTATATGAGGTTTAAAGTTATTTGTATGAAATACATAGTTTTCTACTTCATTTTATCTACAAACTTTAATATTTATTGGTTACAGAAAAAATGGGTTATTGGTATTTAATGAGATTGTACTATTATTGGGTACCATAACGCACTTGCTGCGTCAGGACTTTTTTTATTTTTATTTGTAACACCCATGTATATCAATGGTTACTGATAGTTCCTTTTATCTCTGTAAGAAACGTTTATGCCCCTAATTCTTTCTCAGGAATTGACCTATAGGTCATTCAAACTACATTTAACTTTTTTTTAGAAAAGCTAGAGATTGAGTTACTGCATAATTCAGTCAATTAACTAAGCATGAACGTTGGTTTCGAAAAATACATAAATATTTTTTATTTTCAGATGCGTCTTATATTAATTAAAAGTTTCCCGATTTGCATTTTGGCATTGCTGAGTTTCCTAAATTATTTTGTACTAACTTTACAAGAGGAAACATTGTCTAAGAAAACCACACAAGAATTTAAACTGAATCATTTACTCAATAAAACAAAAGATGGTGAAGATTTTATAACCAGAAATACTAATTTGGAAAAATTACCTGGAGATTCTAAAAAGGGCCAAGAAGGCCCTTTAAAAAACAAGATAGGCAACAGATACAAGCGAGAAGGTAGAGGACGTCGCATCGATAACAACTTTAATTACCCAGTGATCTATCCAAATGGTAATCAAGGAAATTACAGCACAATTAGAAAACCATCGAATCCCAACATATATAAAAATCATAATGGTAATGCATATAGTAGTAATAGTAATAATGCTTACGCTACAAATTATTTTCCACAAAGTCCTAATAATATCCGGTTAACTAATGATGGTTTACAAATATCCGCATCAGAACAAAAAGAAAAATTTAGCAGTGGATTTCAGAGGAAACGTTTTAAACCGCCAGTGCTTTTTTTCTAATCTGCAAACTTTAATTGTTGAAATGTATTTTAATCATATTTTTAAAAATTTAGTCACAAAATAAAAATAAATTGCAGGGGTGTTATTTATGTTTTGTGTAACACTATTGTAGAAAACAGTAGGTACTTACAAAAACAACTTACCTCAAAACAAATCATTTGGTATTCTTTTACGAATATTTATTTTGATTAGAATTTTAATGTCTTATAATATCGAGTTCAAATCAAATTTAGCAAGTACTTAATCAAGCAATTTAACTGTATTAGGTACTTCAACAACATTTATTATTGTAAGAAGACTTCTGGATATAACTAAAAGTCAACCCAGCTTTTTACCCATTTTAGTGAATTTTCATTAAGAAAATTCACTAATAGAGAGGTATCGATGGTAAGACTTTTGGAAAAAAATTCAAATGAGCGCGAATTAGGGCCTCTAGAACCCATATCCGAGGTCAGTTTCAATTTTTATATGTTTATATATATATATATATATATATATATATATATATATATATATATATATATATATATATATATATATATATATATATATATATATACAGTGTGGAACAGCCAAATGGAATAAATTCGATAACGGATAAATGAGGGCGTGTTGGGAAAAACGCTTGGACACGTCGATTTGTATTTTTAACTGCGCATCTTTTTCAAGAAAAAAAAATTATATAGGGTGCGTCATGTGACAGTGGCCAATACCAACTTTCTTATTTTAAATACAAGCCCCTGTATATTATTAATTTTTTGGATTCTTCAGAAAATTCTAGACATAATTCATGTACAATGTTCTATACCTATCTTCAACTGTTTCGGAAATATTAAGTATTTTCAGATTTATTACAAAAATTAACATTAAAAATAGAAAATTATTTTATTTCACAAATTCGCTACATTGCATTCAATACTTATTTCCCATTCAGCTCTTGATAATGAGAAAGTAAACAAAAACCATTCCTGCGTTTCTTTTTACTGATATGAAATGAAACAAAAACAAAAACAGTTTTCTTTCTGTTCGTATAAAACTCGTAGCCTTAGCAACTTGTTGTCTGCCTGCATGACAGTAGTGATTAGTGTCAGTGCTATTGTCGTTTGAATTTCGTTAACTGTACGTAATAATATCAGAAAAATGGTTCATTTAACAGAAATGCACAAAATAACCATTCTACAAATGATTGGTTATGGAGATAACACACGGACACAGATGGAAGTGTCTCGCTTATTTCACGAAAAAATTCCAAATTTGCCGCCTGTATCCCAAGGAACAATTAGCAAAATAGAAAAGCAGTTTCGCGAGCTTGGTCATGTGAGGCAGATAAAAAAAGTAGCTGCCAATGCAGTAAGTGATGATACGAAATTGGATATTACGCTTGAGTTTCAAGAAAACCCACATACTTCTGGTCGACAAGCAGCCCAACTATTCAACGTTAGCCACACAGCAATTTTTCGAACATTAAAGGAAAGTAAAATGCATCCCTATAAAATGATACCAACTCAGGAGCTCATGGAGGACGATTTCGATAGGAGAACGTATTTTTGTGAACAAATGATGGCAATGTTAGATAACAATGTGATCCAATTAGAAGATGTTTTGTTTTCTGATGAGAGCACATTTACACTTCACGGTCATGTTAATTGTCAAAATTGCCGCTATTGGTCTAATGAGAATCCTCATTGGATGAGAGAGGAACATACGCAATATCCTGAAAAAGTTAATGTTTGGGCAGGAATTGTTGGAAATCATATCGTAGGTCCCTTTTTCATTGATGGCAACTTGAATGGGGATAAATATTTAGAACTGCTCCAAAATAATGTCGTGCCAACTTTGACAAACTTATATCCAGATCCAGCAAACCCACAAGTTCCTGCCAATAAAATATGGTTTCAGCAAGATGGAGCACCGCCCCATTACCAAATCAATGTCCGGCAGTACCTGAACCAAATTTTTCCAAATCGGTGGATAGGGAGGCGCGGATCGATAGAATGGCCAGCACGATCTCCTGATCTGTCGCTATTAGACTACTTTTTGTGGGGATATGTCAAAAGTATTGTATACAAAACTAAGCCCCTCAACTTAGATGACTTAAAAAGACGAATCACGCTTGCGATTAGATCAGTCACGCCTGAGATGTTGAGTAATGTTAGAAGACATTTCTATACCAGATTAGCATGTTGCCAAGGTGTTCGTGGCGAGCATTTTGAACATTTACTACATTGACATTAATTTTTTTTTGTTTTTTTAAATTATTAAGAAATAATCAGTATTTCTTATTAGAATTTGTGAAATAAAATAATTTTCTATTTTTAATGTTAATTTTTGTAATAAATCTGAAAATACTTAATATTTCCGAAACAGTTGAAGATAGGTATAGGACATTGTACATGAATTATGTCTAGAATTTTCTGAAGAATCCAAAAAATTAATAATATACAGGGGCTTGTATTTAAAATAAGAAAGTTGGTATTGGCCACTGTCACATGACGCACCCTATATAATTTTTTTTTCTTTAAAAAGATGCGCAGTTAAAAATTCAAATCGACGTGTCCAAGCGTTTTTCCCAACACGTCCTCATTTATCCGTTATCGAATTTATTCCATTTGGCTGTTCCACACTGTATACAATTGCAGATAAGTTGCAAATGGATGTTTAAATTTTACAACTTTGCTAGGTCGTTTTAAAATTGAAGCTTGCTGTAAGGTAACATGTGTAAGTATAAAGAAAGTTTGTAACAGCTCACTACAGTAAACTTGCAGTAAAGTTACAAAAGAAACACTTGCATATGTAAAGTCACTGGGGGGAAAATTTGCCATTTGCAACAAACTTGCAAGAGGCTTTCTGCAAGTAATCTATCAAACTTACACTTGCTTTGGAAAAGATTCTGCAATGTTAGTGCAATATTACCTTGCTCAGTGGGTCTCCAGGCTGCTTCTAAGGACATAACAAAATTCAATTCGTGTTTAGCAATTAGGTTTTCTTTTTCGTTGAGTATATTTCATAAAAAGAAACAAAAATATAAATGCAGCCATTTTAGAATAATTCACCAATAGCGACATACCAAAATTTAATTATGCTACAGAAAAGTGACTAGTTTTATTGAATTTATGTATTTAGTACATATATAGCTGTTTTAAGGTTTCTTACCTGACATGTTTGTCGATATACTCCATGTTTCATTATCTACACTCCAGACAACGAATTACTTAATTATCCAAAATTCAAACAACTCAGGCTACAATAAGATTGTCCAATCTTTAAAACCTCCAGAAAAATAAATAAATATAGCTCACAACTTTTGGTGATGAAATCATATCATAAATATAAACAACAAACCGCTATTAATCATTAATGCTGGCGCTTTGTCAGGGTCAGTTCGCTGTTGGCGTTGGTGTTG
Source organism: Tillus elongatus (assembly GCA_964006375.1). NCBI lineage: Eukaryota > Metazoa > Arthropoda > Insecta > Coleoptera > Cleridae > Tillus > Tillus elongatus. The sequence goes on along the minus strand of OZ023264.1, from coordinate 98,816,542 downwards.
CTATGTTGCTATTGGACGACGATGACATACGATCGAACATACATGATCACGAAAACGGAAAGAATTCAAATAAATGTTTACAAATTGAAACAAACTTTCAGAAACATTACAATTGTAACTTAACGTGAGCTTACAAATGGAGAAAAACAAGCCGGCAAAGGAGATGTTATATTTGAAAGTTACGTACAAGTTTCATTCGTAAGTTTGCATTGGTTTTTTGGCTGCGAGCATTTAGAAATGTTGCAAACTTAACTTGCTTAATGGTAAATTATCTAACGTTGCGGTAAGCATTTGTAAGTTACCATGCTTAGTTTGGGTAGATATATTTACAAAACTAATAATATTAAACAGACTAGATAAAATAACAAAATTCTTATTTATAAAACTCTACTGAGACCTATAATAACCTACGGAGCTCCAATGTGGAGCAGCATATCTAACACCAAATATAGAAAACTCACAACATTTGAAAATAAGTGTCTCAGATTAATTACTGGTGGCAACAGATATACACACCACTAAAAGACTTCATCATGACAATATCTGAACAATTTTATGAAAAACAAATAAGCGGTAGCAAATTAAGAAAATACATAACACAGACAAAACCTACAACCCAAACCTTAATTCTAAACGCAAACTTACGTATTCTCGTACCAAGTTCTGGGGCAGTGCGGAAAATTGAATACTAAGTTACGATGAAACGATGCTTCTTACTAATTGAAAATACTATAAATATGTAAGATTGTAAAATGTAAATAGTTTGTAAATAGATTGTAAATAATTTGTAAATACCTACTAGCATAATATACTAAAACACTGAATTACACGAGGCAGGTTTGTTAGCTGCTTTTCCTGTCAAAGTTCACAAAATATGTACATTAAATATAAACCAAAATTATACATATACAAAATTCTATAAACTCCCTTAAGATTGTTCTTAAATTAGACATCGTTTAAATCAACATTAACCATGGATAAATCATATGATAGGGACCATGTATTTGTTATTATATCTAACTACAAACAATAGGTATGTAATAATTCTTCTCTAATGAGTATGCTAGACTAAGGCACATTATTTCACTTATTGTAAAATATTGTAACCACCTAATACTAAATAAACCATTTGAATTGAATTGAATTGAGTATAAAAACGTGTGCCTCTAAACCAAAGGGTACTGGGTTCGATCCCAGGATACTCCTTTTACTTTTTCAGTACATACTGTACAATTAACATCAACCGAGGTTGTGACATTGTATTTGAGTAGGTTGAATGTCTGCACGTTCCGCCCTTCTGAGGGGGCGTAAATCCGTCGGTCCCGTGTCCATGCGATGTTGTGCACGTTAAAGATCCCTACCCTCCTTACAGCAAGACAGGGGATCGGCAAAATTTCCAGGATAATGAGGTGAAACAGCTCCCTAGCGTTGGTGATTTGCCATAGTCACGAAAATAGGCCGACGTTAAATAGATAAAACACACACAAAACACACACAGCTGTAGTCTATATGGTATAAAACACTTAGGGACTCATACAAAATATTAGTGTACTATCACTGAGAAACGGATAAGCAATCTCTATGCGTTCGTATGCAAGCACAATTCATTTTACAACCATTGTCGCTTCTTAAAAATCACGGACTGGGTTAAGAGGGTCTTCAATAAAATGTTTAAAATACACTATACTTGTAGCTTGATTATCTATCTCAATTAAAGCTTTAGACTAAAAATATAGTATATAATAGAAAGATCAATGTTTAAGGAAGGCAATAAAGTAGTTTTTATGAAAATACTGCTTTTGTAAAGAAAATACAACGTTTTTGCCAAACCATGATTTTACAATTTTTTGTTATAGAATCTTCTAAAAATCACTCATTGGCTAGAATAGGTATCCAGGAATACGTTTTTTTAATCTCAGGTCTTTTGGATTCCAAATACAGACGTAAATCAAACTGAAATGTAATATATGACATTAATTAATTATTTAGTCAATATCTCTGTTGAAATTAGGGAGGGTCGCCAGTCGCCGCCACCCGTAGTTTAGCTATTTTATAAAAGATGCCGCACTAAAAAATGGGGTCGTAAAACATAAACAAAAATCATAGTTTTAACATATAGAAATTAATAATTGGTGGTTATAAGAGATCTATATAAAAAAAAACTATGAGGATTTTCTTTATAAAAGTTATTTATAGAGAAATGGAAATTGGTCCGCCAAAATGCTGAATTATATACCGGTATCTTGTGACGTACTAACCCTAAAGAATCTGATTGGTCCTCCTCTTCTTTCTTAATAATCTTAAGAGAGTTGATAACTGGAATTACTGGATTACCAACAACAACAACAGAAACAGAGTTTCTGACATTCCGTTCGAAATGGCTGCTGTCAGTTGTCAGTTCCTACTAACATGAACAAATAAACAAAACACAAAACAATATCAATTCTGGAAGTTGAAACTGCGTGTGTTAAAATTGTAAGTGTTTTTATTGTAATATTCGTGTTGTAGTCTTGTGTTTGATGCTCATCTGTGTACAGAAAATATGAAAAGTGTTTTTGAAAAAGCAAATCGCCAAATAATCTACCTAGACAGCAATACCATTCACTGTATTTACTTCAACTCATCCCGATTTGTTACCATGTAAATAGAGATAAGTTAAAAGCATGTCTTTTAATATTAGAATACTGCAAATATCTAAATCAAACCTAAAGAGGCCTGAAGGGGTCGAGGAGTCGTGGACCAAAGGACTCCAGGGGGCAAGGTGAGGAAGGGGGAACAACAAGAGCTTTCGATGAAGCTTTCCCCAAGACCGTCATGCGCGGTGAAGAGCCGCATCCTGCACAAGGTGACCCTGCTGATAACTAAACATGACGGATCTAGACGTTGAGGTTGAAAAAAACTCCCCCAATCCACGATGCCACGTGACCCGTGCCTAGGGATGGATGGCACCAGGGTGATGGTGTCGTGAACGGAACCTCTGGAGTACCGGGCAACCCTCCAGAGTAACCCGCCTTGCACCACGCAGGAGGTTCTGTTGGTGTGGACAGTATTTCCCCCATTCTCGTGGGAACAACATGGAGAATATAAATATAATTAAAACCAAAACCAATGAGGCTCGAGGACTGGCTCCAGCTACAGACTCGTCACTGAAGTCTATTCCAGAAACGGAGAAGAGCCAAGGGGCGGCAGCGTCCGCGGATTCTGTAGGTCTCATGACCGACGTAAATACGGGGGATCAGGGGGTAGCTTTGGCCACAGACTTGCCTCCGACACCCAAGCTGGAGGCTCGGTCCCACCGGAGGACGGCGAGGTCAGCGGTCTCTGGGGGCCCCTCCACCAGTGATGACCCTACTGTAGGGGTAGACGGACTGCCCCGGCAGTCCAAGCGTCTGCCCCGGGCGCAAAGAGGCGTGGACGGTCGAGAAACCTGTAAAGGCGCAAGAGGGGAGTGCGAGTCAGAAGAGGAGGCGCCCGGACTCTAGCACGCCTACTACAGACAGACGTCCCAAAAGGGCTAGGGCACCTGCAAAGGCGCAAGAGGAGAGTGCGGGTCAGAAGAGGCGGCGCTCGCGCTCTAGCACGCCTATTACAGACAGAAGTCCCAAAAGGGCCAATGCCGGACCACCGGTGCAGACTGCCGCGTATAGGGAGGCTGCGGAGGGCCTCGGGGTGACAGTGATTGACAGACGCCATCCTGAGGTCACGCTAGACCAGGGTAAGGCGGAGCTGTTCCAGGTTGCGGTGGTAGCTGCGTTGGACTCCCTTCAGGAAGGGTAGAGCCCGCCTCAGTTCCACCGGGCGCGCCTGGCGGGAGGCATTTTCTGGATAACCTATGCCGTCCCGCAGTCGCGAGGCTGGCTGCGGAAAACGATCGGAGGCCTCGGTCAGATTTGGGAGGTCGCGGACTTCACAGCCGTTGAGCCCAAGGAACTCCTAGAGAGACGCAAGGTTCTCGTACGGATCCCTGACACCGTTCCACAGAAAACGGCGATCAGTAGACTGAAGATCCAGAACCCTGAACTTGGGACACAACACTGCTCGGTTCTAAGCAGGATGGCTGAGGAGTAAGGACATAATCTCGCCTTCTCGATTGACCAGACGTCTTACAGAGCCCTTGAAGGAACCTCCTTCAAGGCATTCTGGGGCTTCCTCCCACTGGGGAAGCAACCAGGGATTGATGGGACTTAGGTCGCAGCCACGGCCGGACTACTTATGGCTCTGAGGAACACGGATGTGGCCCTCATCCAGGAACCGTCTATAAAGGAGAGATCAAGGGACTCGGCGGAGCTGGTGGAAAGCTCATCTACAGCAGATCCAGCGAGAACCCGAGGGCCTGCATTTTTGTCAGGGAAGGGATAGACTTTCTGCCTTTAATGAATTTTTGTTCCAGTGACCTGGCAACGATCAAAATCCGATGCGGAGGAGCGGATGGGCCGAGGGACATTACTGTCGGATCAGCCTATCTGCCAGGGGACGGACCTTCCTCCACCCAAGCAATTGGAGCAGCTGATGGTGGGTAGCAGAGCAGGTGGATGGCAGACCATCATCGGCATGGGTGCGAACGCGCACCATGAGTTGTGGGGAAGCTCGGACTCAAACTCTAAGAGTTAGTCACTTTTACAATTATTTATGAAATTTAATTTAGACATATTGAATAGAGGTAATAAACCGATCTTCGTCACAACACGGCGTGAGGAAGTTTTAGATCTAACAGTTTCCACCCAGTTTGTGGGTGACTTTGTTAAGAACTGGGCTGTGTCTGTGGAAGTGAGTAGCTCAGACCACAGATACATCCGGTTTGAAATCGACAAAGTCGAAAGACAAACGGTATGGTACCGGGACCCTCGCAAGGCGGACTGGGAAGCCTACAGAGCCGACCTAGCAGTGGAACTGCGGGGGGTTAAGAGTACCATAGACAATTCAATAGACCTCGAGTTTGCGGCATCCCAACTACTAGACGGAATCACCTCGGCCTATAACGCCAACTGCCCCCTGAAAATGACGGCCTTCACCAGGAATGTCCCGTGGTGGAACGAGGACCTCAGGCAAAGGAGGACGCAGGTTCGTAAGCTGCTTAACGCGGCCAAAAGGTCGGGAGCATGGGATGAATATAGACATGCCCTAACGACCTATAACAAAAGACCGAGGGACGCCAGGAACGAGTAATAGAGGAGGCACTGCGAGGAAGTGGAGAACACATCCGACAGTGCTCGACTACACAAGATCCTGTCCAAGGGCACTCAAACCAATATAGGCTCCCTTACAACATCCACGGGAGGCTTTACAAGCTCAGGGGAGGAAACTATGGAAGTTTTACTCCAGACGCACTTCCCCGGCAGTAACATAATAAACCAATCACCTCCGGACTGGCAACACTCAGAAATAGAGGCGCCTTATAGGCGGGCATCTAGAGTACACGGAACAGTAGCTAAAGAGGTGGTTACTTGAGGCAAAATCATATGGGCCATTAACAGCTTCAAGAGATACAAATTCCCGGGATTTGATGGAACAATGCCCATCATGCTCCAACAGGGTGTAGATATACTGGCGCCGGCGCTTACTCTCATTATGAGGGCCAGACAGGCTCTGGGGTACATTCCGAGGGCATGGAGACGGGCCAGGGTTGTATTCATTCCTAAACCTGGGCGTCCAACACACCAGGCAAAGTCCCCGAGGCCAATAACTCTGCCAATAACAATGTCCTTCTTGCTGAAAACAATGGAAAAACTGCTTGACCGGCACATTAGGGGCGGTGTACTGGAAGCATATCCCCTACACTGCGGAAAATATGCATGCAGAGCAGGAGTCTCAACAGAAACAGCATTGCACCAACTGGTGCTGAAACTGGAGGATACACTGGAGAACAGGGAGGTGGCGCTGAGTGCCTTCCTAGACATAGAGGGGGCCTTCCTAGACATAGAGGGGGCATTCAGCCACACCTCATTCGGATCGGTTCTGGCAGCTGTCAGGTAGCGTAGAATAGAGGAGATCTGCTGCAGGTGGATCGGTTCCATGCTTAAGGACGGTTATCACCTCACTCGCGGGAGGGACTCTGCTGGCGGGGGTCGCGGCGGGATGTCCGCAGGGGAGCGTTCTGTCTCCCTTGCTCTGGTGCTTAGTCGTGGACGGCCTGTTAAGAAGGCTCTCGGGAGGGTGTATGAGGTACAGGGCTATGCGGACGACATTGTCATCATAGTCCGAGGAAAGGTTACACAATCAGTGTGGAAACGCATGCAGACATCACTGAAAGTGGTGGAAAGGTGGACGGTTGGTCAAGGGCTCGGGGTGAGCCCCGAGAAAGCAACCGTCATACCGTTCACGAGAACCACAGAACTCTCACACTATACGGTAGAAACATTCCAACGGCCAGGGAGGTAAAATATCTTGGGGTCGTATTGGACTCTAGGTTAACCTGGTATGGTCACGTTGAAAAAATACTGCGTAAGGCAGTCATGACACTAGCCGTCACTAGGCGGCTATATGGAAAAACGTGGGGACTAAGACCTCGTATGGCCCACTGGCTGTACACAAGGGTGGTCAGACCATCGTTAACATACGCGGCACTGGTATGGTGGCCTAAGGTGACACAATCTAGTGCCAAACAAAAACTAGTCAAGATCCAAAGGATGGCTTGCCTGGGCATCACAGGGGCCATGACTTCAACCCCAACAGCCGCCATGGAGGTGTTGCTGGATCTGTCCCCCCTCAAATTAGTTATGCAACGGTCTTTTAGGCCAAAATGTACGCCATCCTGCACTGTGTGCGGGAAAACCAGAGGAGGGGCTACACCAACAAGCGGATCCTCATAGCCACAGACAGCCAGGCATCACTTAAGGCCCTAAGTAGCCCACAAGTAAATTCCTGGCTGGTGAGTGAGTGCCGAAACGAGACGAGCGACCTGGCTGGGCAGAATGAGGTCACCCTCATCTGGGTGCCGTGTCAGTCGGGGGTCAAAGCAATGAAGAAGCTGACAGCCTCGCAAAGAGAGGGTTAGCAGAACCATTTATGGGACCAGAACCGGTTCTGGGCGTGACAAAGAGCACGGCCAGGGGAGCCATTACGTCCTGGGTCAGAAACGAACACAAGGCGTACTGGGCAGACTGTCCAGGGCTCAGACATGGGAAGTCAGTAATTGAAGAACCCAGTTCAAAGAGAGCCGTGGAGCTGCTAAATCTTAGCAGAGGACAGCTCAGAAACATAACAGGTCTCTTGACGGGACACATGGCCGTCAAGAAACACCTGCATACAAGGGGCGGTTGGAGGGAGACGTCGCATGCAAACTCTGCGGCGAGAGTAGGTATAGATGGGCGGTTCTAAGCCCTCCGCCACCTCCGCCAGGCTTTGCGTCTGTGAATGACGCCACAGTGACGAAACATAATGGTGGGTTGGATAGAGAGAGAAAAGAGAGCTGTCCTGAGATGATGTAATCCAAGATGGTGTCAGAATTCGCAGCATTGTTATTGTCAATTTTTATTTCCGGCTAGTGTTCATGCTGACCTTGTTTAAACTCTTGTTTCCTGTCAGAACTCGCACATAAATATGTTTTGTTAGCGAGCTCACTTTTAGTCACACACAGAAGTCTCTAGCAGTATGCAGTGCAACAGTGAGTTGTGGTATAGAAGTATAAATAGAATATATCATGAAGAGAATATCGCAACACTAAGACAGTTAGTGATGAACATATAAGAACAAGCTTATATGGGTGAACGCGAGTCTGAAGGTAAAGATTATGAAAGTGGACATATAGTAGAATTGTGTGACGTATATTTAGCTGGTTACTGCTATACGCAGTTCTTTGCATTTTCACTCGTTCAATACCAACCAGGAGCTGATTTAAGTAAGCCGTTCTTCAGGTATTTACCAGAAGAAGCAAAAAAACAATACAAATATTTTTTACGATGGAGACGACGACAACAACAGAGAAGGTTGCTGTAGCGGAGAAGACTCCAGAAGCGGAGGTTGCAGCAACAAATAAAATGAAACTTGAAGCTGTGAAAATAATGAGACAAGGGTTTAATGAAAATTTTGAGTTCTCAAGCTGTAATGACCTCTACAAATTTGAATACATCTATTGGTATACTGCTATACGATTACAAGTCTCCCGGTGAATAAAGTAAATCCTTTAATTTTCTAACTCGAAAGCTTCACCGTACAGATGTCACAGAAATGTTATATACAATTTGTAGCGAATATTTTGACAGTCTTCCAACTAATGCTGATTGGGATACATATGAGAAAGAAGGTTTTGCTGGTGTAGAAAAGTTTGTTAAAGTCTGGCATGAACATGTTGAATGCTTTGGAGTGTATTACGGATCTGACGACAATGCAAATAAAATACTATAAGGTATTTAGTGATCGCAATAGATTTTTAAAGTTTAACAGTTAACCAAGCAGACAAATACAACCAGTGGGAGTGATGGAAGGGGAACAACAAAACGTACTTAAGATTCAGTTTTACAACAGTTAGCTCAGTTCAAGTCAAATATTAAAGAGCGTATACATGAAAGTTAGTTGTGATTGCATTAACATGATGTGCGATGATAGTTCTGATTCCACACATGGTGTAGATGTTAACGATAGACCTGAGGTCTTCAGACCTGTTAATAACGATTTTGGTGAAGATTTTTATTGGAATCGAATTGATGCAGCTCCACGACAGAACATTAATGAGATTAAACAAGAAAGTAGAATGGTGCTGGAAACAAGGTATACTATTAATCCATCTTTAAGTATCGCAATTGGTATATCAAAACCTGCTGGATTGATTCCGATGATTAAAATTGTAAATACAAAATCGTCCCCATCAGAGGCAAATATAACAATCTCATCTGGCTCATGGGAATGGGAGTATTTTATTGTAGCACTGGAAAAGTCCGCTGAAGAGTACTTTACCAAAGGTAATAGGATTTAACCAGCAAATATTGGTATATGTACCGTCAGACCTATTAAAATATTAAACAGTAAATCTCAGATGATTCCGTTACTTTTTATTTAACCGAAGATACAGTTCAACTAATACTAGATCTGGTTGAAATCATCAACGAAAAATTAAAGCTTCTAACTAATTTTAACTTTAATATTCGACTTAGTGATTTCCTGTACAGTGTCGCTGATGTTCTCAAATGTGCTAATAAGACAGAGCTACCATGTGACGATGATATGGTGACGCTTATAAATATTATGTTAAAAGACTGTAAACCATCATTCCGAGTTTGCATGTAAGAGTGCTTACACTTTACAAAGAAGCAAGTACTTGACCGTTTCAAAGAAATGCACGCGATATACAATGGCTCCTCTTAAATCAACTTTCATTATCCTGACAGCACCATCTCAAAATGTGTTTTATATTTACAAACCACCAAATGTAGAAGAAGTGCGAATCTGTTTCGATGACAACGACTGCATGAAATGGTCCGGTCTTCCAACAACACATCTGCACAACGATGAGTTCATCGAACTTTCAATGTACAACATGTCCGAAAGCAAATCTAAAGTGGTGCGTTATAAAATTATGTTCCTGTTTGAGGATGGTACCCGTGGTGAGACATCTGATTGGAGGACTCTCGTATTAACTGATTCTTATCTGTTCACATCAAATTATATTTTTATATTTATATCAACTGGTTTTCTCATATGTCTAACTGTATTTATGTTAATATACTTTTATGTTAAATGCAACATTTCACTTAAAAATATGTATGGCAAATATGTGCGTTAATAAATATACAAACTGAGTATATGTTTTATTCATTAGTTAAGCACCTGTAATTAGATGAGATACTGCGAGTCATGCTCGTTACAAGTGAAAAAGGGTGCATTTTCTGGACATATGCGTAGTAAAACCCACACATCGAATGTATGTGAGCCATAACAAGTTGAACAAGTGCATATGTTAACTCAAGCTTTTAGAAACAGAATGGCTACTTATCGTATATACGAAAAGGGTATTGACATTAAACAGTTTATGGAAGCAGTAAGACATAAAAGGTTTAATCTGATTGAAGCTGCTTTAACTAAACATGATAAAATTAAAATGAATATAGAATTGTTTGGCTTATATGTGCTCTAAAACCGAAATAGAAAAGAAATTAAATCATTCAATACTAAAAACAAAAATGTTACAGTTTCAACTAACTTTGAAAATACATATCAAGATTTCACTGAGGAAATTTACGCTAAAGCTTCGGAGTTTACAGAAGCTGAAAGCGAATGGATGTTGGAGAGTCTGATGTGGTTGGAAATAAATATTAATAAATATAGTTTTAGGTCGGAGCGGTGCCAACATATATAAATTGTCGGCCACACACTATCGAGCTCATTAAACATTCAGTTGTCTTACAAGTAATACGTGCTTCAGCTTGTTCTTGAATACCCAAGTGTCCAGTTGTGTGTTTAACATAGCCACATCAAGTGATGTGTGTTACCAGGAAATTAAAGACACCTTCTGGTATGGTTTATTTTGAGACTTTCAATTAATTATCGATAAGAATACTGGTTATTTCAATGCAACAAAGTTGTGTAAAAGTGGTGAAAAAAGATTGAGACATTGGTTGGAAAATAGGAGAACTAAAGAGTTAATTGCTTATTACAACTTAAAGTCACATTTGGAGTCACATCTAAAGTAACACCAACAACCGCTACATACTTGGTGGACTTTGGTGGAACATAGACTGAAAACAACTCGATATCTGGTACATATATGTGCAAAGATTTGATATTAAATTTAGCCTGTTGGATATCTAATCATTTCTATGAAAGGTGCAACCAAATTATTTTTGATTTTTTCGTAAGCGAATTTTATCAAAAATACAGGGAAACCTCAGGGAAATTGAAGTGAAATTAATGTAGATAGATGATGAAGTGCAGCACATGCGAGAAACAAATGCTAAAGTCACAGAACGTCTTGAAGATATATCCCCAAAACCAAGTAGCCCGGGAAAAATATGTGTTTTTGGTTTACTTTCAAGAAATGAGAAAGACGCTACCTATTCATATCATGCTGTAAGAACTCAGAAGAAAAGTTTTAGAAGATCTGTTAAGAACTTTAAAAATAAACATCCCGATTCCGAAGTGGTTCTGAACATGTTGTATGATCCAAATTTTGTAAATCGCTTTTACAGAATAAAGACCGAAGTAAAATACCTTAAGGCGAAGTGAAACGATCTACATATAGCAGATGTACTGCAGGAGAAGTTTATTCAGGATATTATTGATTTACGTCATAATTTTTATTGTATTAGTCTATGTATATATGTCATATTGAAAAATAAAAGCACATTAATTTTAACAAAGACTTTTATTTTACATTAATACATTAAATATAAGATTATTTAACATAGTCTGAATTTATCCAAGAATTATGAGATTTATCAAAACCCCACCAATTTAAATAGAGTTTCTTGCCTTTCTTCATCAAGATGCGTTCAACCAGATAGATGTCTGTTTAGTCTTTTGTAGTGCTTCCTCGTAAAACCCTCCACTGATGGGTTTTCCCTGCATGTCTCTAAGAGAGTATGTTACTGGATTTGTGAAATGGACACTAACATACACATATATATGTGTCATACCTATAACTTAAAAAATAATAAACCGATTTTGATAAAATTTGGCACATACCTTCCTTTTGCAAGTCGCTTGGATAAGTTCGTTAGCCAGGAAAATCCGCCGAGGTTTTCCTGGAAAATTTTGTATTTTCTTTCGAAAAAAATCGAAAAAAATTTATATCTCCAAAATTAACAAAGTAAGGGCAACCAAATTTCATACGCGGGTTTATATCATTAGAGGCAAGTTACCTGCTAAAATTTTGCTCCGTGGTTAAAGGACAAAAAAGTCACAGGCATTCAAAAAAAAATAAATTTGGGTTCTCCTCAAAACGTCAAAATCGCGATTTTAAACGTCAAAATTGGTGAGTACCTTCCTTTTGCAAATGGCTTGGATATGTTCGTTATCCAGGAAAATCCGACGAGGTTTTCCCGGAAAATTTTGTGTTTCCTTTCGAAAAAAATTTATATCTCCAAAATTAACAAAGTAACGGCAACCAAATTTTATACGCAAGTTTATATCATTATAGGCAAGTTACCTACCAAAATTTAGCTCTGTAGGTCAAAAGACAAAAAAGTTATAGGCATTTCGACAAAAATAAATTGGGGTTTTTCACAAAACGTCAAAGTTGCGATTTAAACGTCAAAATTGGCAACATTTAGGAAAAGAACTTGAATCTAATACGGGCTATGGAAATAAAATGTCTCAAGAAGAATGTTTTACAAACCCTGAAGTCTTAGTTTCAACCGTCATTGTCCTTCATTTTAATAAAATGTTTCCAGAAAATTCATTTCAAATAGACCCTTTCTCTGATGCGTGGCAGTAGCCTTAGCTACAGAGTTTATCGTTAATAGTATATAATTTTTGTAGAATTATCGTAAAAAAATCAATAAAGTTTAATATATCTGTTATTATACCAGATATGAAAAAAAATTGTATATATTAATTATAAGGTGTCTTGAGCTACATCTTAAAAAATTATTTCTACAATTACAGGCTGGCCCATAAGTCGTTGTTGATACAAATTTTCTTTTTTTTTTTCAAACACGCCTTATGTTATTGCATCTTTGCATTTTCCATCGAAATATAATGCATGTTTGTAAGAACAAAAATTCTGGACGCAGTAAGTGCGTTATGGTAGCGAATTTTGATCAAATGCTTAATATTTGAATAGCTCAATTTTCTATTAACCTATAAGGTTGACCAAAAAACGAGTTTTTTCGGGAACACTTTAAGTTTACTTTCGGAAATTTTTGTACATTTTCAAACAATAAAGTTATTTTGATGAAACATGGCACATTGTTTTTACTATATAGATTACACTGGTAACCAACTTTGATGCCTGCTTTCTTAAAAAAACACACATTATTGCTATTAAAAAATAGTTTTATGAAAATTCACTACCATAACGCACTTGCTGCGTCCCGAGATTTTTTAGCATCAGATGGTTCAACTGTTTTGCGTTTCATGGTGATATTGGATTAAGAAGTATCCACTTCTCATGTAAATCTTTAAGTTTGTTGTCTATTTCACCCAGCTTCTTCCTCAACTTGTTATTCTTTGATAGGTCAATATCTTTTAAAACTTGAGCAGTTAAGTTCTTGGTTAAAATTTTCAATTTCTTTTCAAATTCCTTTTCAAATCTTCCAACTCTGGCTTGTGGACAACTTCAAGTAGTACGGCATTTATTCTTTATGTTACCTCATCTTTGTTCTTTTGGTAGTCTATCCATGTATCAACACATTTTTTATTTCCACCGTCTGTTGAATCGACTGTATCAGCGACGTTGCATATCCTGTGGTTTTGCGTATCAAAATCACCGCTTGTAGTTATTGGGAAAACTCTCTTTCAATTATTTTTTATTAACTACATTTTTGGCCTCGAGCATTCACTCATACGGCCACGGACTTTTTTTACATGAACTTCTGGATACCGACCTCTATCCATCCTTACAGTCATGACCTACATGATACTTGGCTTGCATAATCTCTAGTGGGCTATCTATATACATATTTTATTGAATTATGAATATTTTATTTTATACATATTTTTTTTATTACTAAAAATAATTGGGGAATACACAGGGATACTTTTCCTCGTGCCTTGAAGCCTATCAAGGCAGCTTTCTCACAGTCACAGGTGGCCACGGATAAATGAGGTGTAAGAATTGGACAAATAATAGGTGTTCAATTAAATTAAATCTCTTTCAATAATTTTAAACTTAAAACGTTTATTGGACTAGGAACGTCCGAACTTAGCGATAGACATTTTTATACTAAGCAATCGGCAGGCATGTATGGTATATATGTAGGTTTACTAGGCGATAACACCAGCTTCCTTCAACGATTGACTGAATTTCGTTGTTATGCGCATTATTACCAGCAACTTGAGAAGCCACTAAATGTCTAAGTCTATCAACCAACTCATTTATGTTATCCTAATACACATATTCTATTTGCTTGTTATTTTGCATCATATAGTTGTTAGTGCTACTTTTTTAATCACTGACATTCTGAGTCTAGGTTATGTCTTTTGTTTTTCATTAAGATGTGTGTCGTAACCAAAACCGTGAGGAGTTGAGGCTCTTCGCCCACGTGGATTTATAATTGGTTTTATTAGAGTCAGATTACTTTTCCGAGGTACAACTTTGGTTCATGCATTAGGATCGTAGTTAATTTTATGAACACTAGTTGATTCCAGAATACCTCTATAGTGTTGACGATCGTCATAAGCTTACGCCTTAGGTCTTCATAAATATCAATTCTAACAGACCTTGTGTTTGCGGATAACTTTTTTGACCCATTCGAATATCATCATCAGTAAAGTCCAAGTGTTTGTTGCAAAGACTCCAGGTACCATTATCTTTAGCGTAGCGAGCTCCATAAGTTTGATCAGTGGTAGCAAGTCTCGGTGGTTCAGTAAAATACTTGTCTACATAATATCGCACTCGTTCAGCATATTGCTCCAAAAATTCTTGATATGCTGGTGTGGTTATGACAGTTTGTAGATCTGCTCAAGCTCATCAAATGTTGGGGTATCCTCATCGGAACTTGTCTCCATCCCTGGTTCGGCTTCAAAAACTTCATGGTCTTCAAGGAACTCGACTTTGGGTTTCTTTTCTGGTATATCATCAACAGCTTCTTCTTTGAGTTGTTCAGCGGTTGGCTGCAGGTTAAGTGTTGAAGTGTTTTTAGATATTTCACTTACTGGTTCTACAATTGGTTTACATAAACGTTGCAGGACTTTATCACTCTCAGCTCTGCCAAGCTTAAGCATTAAATGTTTTTTCGAATGTTTTCAGCAAGTTGCAAAATCTTTTTCTTAATTTTTCTCTCTTAGGTGCCTATCACCTTCATCTTGCTAAAGTTATTTGTTTCAAACAACCTGTTGGCCTTATGTGAACCACTTGTTAGTTGGTCGTGCTAAGAGATACAAACTGTTTGGTGGTTTAAGGTGTACTAGCTTTGAATTAGTTGTCTGTCTACCTATCTATCGTTAGTTGTCTATCACGGCAGCTGTTGGGCGGCTGCCTGTCTAACACAACACCTGTTGGACAGTTGTTAGACAGCTAGCTGTCTGACAGCTGTTAGACCGCTGTCTGTCCTGTTAGACAGCTGTATGACAGCTGTTAGACAGCTAGCTGCCTGACAGCTGTTAGACCGCTGTCTGTCCTGTTAGACAGCTGTATGACAGCTGTTGTCGCTGGTTGTAACCAATTAGATTAATATATAGCTATCGAATCCTTTTCTATATCTGCCTTTGTGTACATCATTTTCTTTTACAATCACCAACACACCATATTTATTGTCTTTCCAGCAGTGACAGCATATATTTTTAAATTGTTTAAAGTCCATATCAGTGGTCACATGATCGTCGTACACATGTTTTAAATTCGTCTTGTTTGAAGATAATTAAAACGTCAGCGTTATCACGCATCAGATGTTTGGGTATTCGAGTATATGTTTGACAGAGATATAATGAATCAATATTCTTATGTCTTTCCATACTAAAGTTTGCTCTCATTTTATCTTGTTTGTCACAAGCTACATCATCGAATATAAACACAGAGTTGTCCAAGGCATCTGCCGGATCTAATATTTCATCGTTTTCACTATATGGATAATAACCAACGCCTTTTGCAGCATCCAGCACATTTTGTAACATTTTGTATTTGTGTTGGTATAAATACTTTGAATACACATACACGTTATGAAACTTTAAACCGTTCTGTTCAAACAATAAACTTAACATAACATTTATTTTATAACACCCACTGGGACCACATATGATACATCTAACGGTGTTTGGAAAGAGAGGACCATGCCTTCGTTGTTGTTCTGAAAATGTATCAACAACATCATCTATATTTGTAATACACAGCTATTAGTAAGCTACCTGTTAAGTTACACATACCTGGTTATCCGTTTTATAGTCCGGGTACTAAACTTAAAGAACGTCTGGCTAGAGGCGATCAAGGTATCAATACTCTAGATCGTGTTTGTCGAGAGCACGACATCGCTTACTATCAATCAAAAGAGTTAAGTGATAGACATCGAGCCGACGAGGTGTTGGAAAACCGAGCTTGGGAGAGAGTCAAGTCGAAGGACGCAAGTTTTGGTGAAAAGTTAGCTGCTTGGAGCGTTACAAACACCATGAAAGTTACCAGAAAGCTTGGTATGGGTCTTGATGTAATCAACCGAAAACCAAAGAAGAAAGTTCCCTTTAAAAACATAATAAGTCTGATTGGAGAAGTTGTAAAAGATAGAAACCTTATCTCAACAGAGAAAGCCATGTTTGATATCGCTCATGCAATCGTTAGAAAAATTGGTGGGCGTAAGAATGTACAGAAACCTCGAGTTATTCCAATACCTAAGAGCGGAGGCTTCCTTCTACTGCTACCGTTGATTTTTGGTGGCCTGTCAGCACTAGGTGCTCTGGGTGGTGGTGCAGCTGGCATTGCTAAAGCAGATAACGACGCTAAGGCAGCCAAACATAAACTGGAAGAAGAAGAACGTCACAACAAAACAATGGAGGCTATCGTTATGGGTAAAAGAGGCAGTAGTTTAAAATTAAAACCAAAATGCAAGAGACTCGGTAAAGCTCTGTATCTGAAGAAGCAGCGTAGCGGCTATGGGTTGTATCTGCAAAAGCCAAAAACGAATAAGATGTTTACCAGCAAGACCTCTAACAAATGCAGATCTTGTGAAATTTGCTTTCGTGTGTCTGGCAGAGCCAGCTCTAATAATCGAAGGTACTCTGGAACCTCTAGCAGTACAAAATGCTTTTGGTGAGTCTTATATGTCAACTAATGGAGGAGCAGCTGCTTGAATCAATGACCTATGAATTAAATAACAAGGAAGTGGAACGAGTACGAGACCCATATACTACAACTATCATAAAAAGCCTGCTTTCATTTAGCAAGAATGAAGCCAAATCTCTTAGCTCTGCTGGGCTGTATCGTCAGATCATATCATCTTAAACAACAAGTTTCACATGCTCATACCTATTTGATTCTTTACTTTAAAGGAGTTCTTTGTGGTAAACATACTTTCCGATTTACAAGAGTTCGAAATGATGCCAACAGCGTTTACAGTACTGGTACAGAAAGATCCAAAATTACTGTAACCAACATGTTTTTAAAAGCAAAACATGTAGTTCCAAACGATAAAATGAAGTTGGAACTGATGGATAAAATTGCAAAAGACACATCTATCTCGCATATCGGAAATGGGACATATATGAGCTACCATCACTCAGAGATATTAATAAAGATGTATGGTCTGTTAAAACTGCAACCAACTTAGAAAGACCTAGATATGTGATTATAGCATTTAAAACAAATCGAAAAGACAACGTAATCAAGAAAGGTGACTTTTTCGATAACATTGGTATGGTAGATTACGAGTGTTCCTGAATTCCGAATGCTACCCTTATGAATATATGAATATGGATTTCGACAAATCTAAATATGCTGAGGCCTACCAGATGTATACAGATTTTCAAAAAAGTTTTTGTTATAAAAACATGCCAGAGCCTCTCTTAAATTATGATGAGTTTAAAGACCGAGCTCTATTTGTAATCGATTGTCAGCACCAGAATGAGTCAATCAAGTCATTAACGGTGGACATCAAGGTGGAGTTTATGAGTAAAGACAATTTTCCAAATAGAACTAAAGCTTACTGTTTAGTTATTCATGATTGTGTATTTGAATATAAACCTCTAACTGGTATTGTAAGAGCTATTGCGTAATAAGTTTATAGGTAAATTTTGTGATTTAATTCCAATAAATTGATTGTATTTAAATTAGTTGTTTTATTTTACACTATTTTCATAACCTTAGGAACGCTGACCTGGAAATAAGAGCAGAAACGTTAGCACTGGCCAGTCTAGCGAGGACACATGCAAGTCTCGATAGGATTACGGATTTTCCTGCGTGCAGCTAACCCCTTGCTGCTATCATCTAGTTGCCATCATCTTGCTTGACATGCTTTCGAGTACCCCTCACGTGAGCGGTCGCGAAGCGACCCCCCCCCCCCCCCCCACCATTTGTTATTTTAATATATATATATATATATATATATATATATATATATATATATATATATATATATATATATATGTGTGTAAAGGAAAAATATTCCTTTAGTTTTGAATGCAGAATCGCAGCCGCGCCTACCCGAGCACCGGCGCAGTGGAACACAACAGCAAACAATATAATAATCAGCTACAGATAGCACACTGGTAAATAAAGTGGACAAAATATTTGTAGTAATTACTTGTGGTTAGTGTTGGACACTGTAATAATTAGCATTAAATGTCGTTTCTTTTATTACAGGTGAGATTTTTGTAAAGAGTGTAATTATTAACAAACTTGTAAATAATGAATATAAATATTTTATTACAGAGAAACTCAGCGTTGTTTTGATTATTGGTGTCAATTCTCCAAACTATATAAGATACAATATAAAACGACATTTTTAGTTATAACATAGAAAATGGATAAGTTACGATTCAAATTCATTATATTGGGATCGACGGATGGTAGGTCGAACATAACCTGTATAACCTTAATTGAGATCCCCGATGGACGTGTTTTCGATGTCCCAGATGAATTTAAACCCGTAAGTAAACATACGTACATTGCGAATTCAAACATATACGCAAAAATAAAGAATACGCTAAAGAAAAGACATCAGACACGAAATCTATGGATACCAATAGATGAAGGAATAAGAGAAACTTATCTGGATGAAGGTGAAAATGTACAATTTGGAGAGCAATACTTAGAAGAAATTAAACACATTGCAACCACTGCTAGTGAAAATGTGGTATCAAAAAGTCAAAATTTGGGGAAAATAGCAGAAATATTTTTAGTTGAGAAATTTTCTATAAAAACACCAAATGCTACCCAATGGATTGACGAATTTGAGAAAGAATGTGAAAGATTTGAAATTTGGAAGACGAAAATATAAACCTTAAAACATCTTCTTGAAAAACAATGTTTAAATTGGTACAGCAGTATGTTGATTAAACTCACAGCAATTTCAAATTGGCAAATTTGGAAAAAAAAACTTCTGTGAAACTTATGGTAAAAAAGGTTGGTGCCAAATCAAATATGCCTTTACATTCAGATATCAGGCTGGCTCTCTGCTAGAATATGCCACAAAAAAAAAGAAAGGCTACTATTAGAAGTCAATAGAGCAATGGACAATGATACAATTATAAACCTCATTGTGTTAGGCTTGCCAGAAAATATAATGGAAAAGCTTGTCAAAGAATTATTGAAATCAACTACACAGCTTTACAGTGAGATCAATAAGTATGAACATTTGGTAAACAGAAAAAATGAAAAAGCAAGGTTAGGTGATAATGGAAAAGTTGAAGCCAAATTAAACAAAAACAAACAACAAAGGTGTAGCATATGCGAAAAATTGAATAAGGGGGTGCGCTATCACTCTGAAAATTACTGCTGGTTCAAAACAGGAGTAAATAAAGAAGATAGGAAAAATCAAATTAGACCAATTAATAACTCAGAATTGGAATGTGAACTACAAGAAGAAGACAAAAAAAACTTTTAGTAACGCCATTAATAAAAATAAGGTTAGTATTAAATAAAACTGTTGAAATATTTGGAATTTATGACTCAGGTTCAAATGTCTCTCTAATAAACTCAAGGTTATTAAAGTTAAAGGACAAGAAAATGGAAAGTTTCAAGAATACTAATCTAAAAACTATTAATGGTGTGAAAAAAACAAATGGTATAGTAACTTTGACTGCAAAAATTTTTAACGTAGAAAAAGAAATCAATGTTTTTGTAATTGATAAAGAAAATTTTGATTATGATTTTTTAATTGGACTAGACTGATAAGTACACTTGGAGAACACCCAAATCACCACAACACATATTTCAGAGACCTTACGATCGTTTCGTTGACCAAGTCAACATCTTCAGAGGAAGAAAAATTTTTATGTTAGAATTTTTCTTCCTCTGAAGATGTTGACTTGGTCAACGAAACGATCGTAAGGTCTCTGAAATATGTGTTGTGGTGATTTGGGTGTTCTCCAAGTGTACTTATTAGTGCTCATCACAGGTTCCAATTTTCACATAGTGGACTAGACTGTATAAAAGATTTCTACTTAACTCAAGATGAAAATCTAAAAGTCAGCCAAAAAATTCCAAAATCAAAAAATGCAAGGGAGGAAATTATTTCTGAGAATAAGTGCTTGGTAAATTTTAATGAGCATATTGAAGAAAATAACTTTTATATCTGTGTGAACCATTTAAAGTATGACTGGCAGTCAAGAATAGATAAATTAATGAATGACAATGCTTCGGTCTTTGCGAAGGATAAATATGATGTCGGCACAGTAAAGGATTATGAGGCACACATAGATTTATTAGTGGAAAAATATTGCAGTAAAAGGCCTTATCGATGCACAATTAACGACAAAAAAGAAATAGAAAAACAAATTGCAATATTACTGGACAAGAAACTAATAGAGGAATCATATAGCCTATTTGCTGATCCAGTAACTTTAGCATACAAAAAGGACGAAGAAAAAAAATCACGATTGTGCATCGATTTTCGTGATCTGAATAAAATTGTTGTGCCGCAATCACAGCCTTTCCCACCTATTGAGGACTAAATGCTAAAAACAAGAAATTACAAATTTTTCTCGACTCTGGACATAAATTCAGCATTTTGGTCTATACCTATGCGTATATCAGATAGACACAAAACAGCATTCGTCACACAAGAAGGACATTTTGAGTACACATGTTTACCATTTGGTTTGAAATCAGCGCCTTCAATTTTCCAAAGAATACTCAGCAATATAATCAGAAATGATTATGATAATTAGATGACATATTGATATTTTCAAAAGCTTTTTCATCACACGTACAACATTTGTCACAGTTATTTGAAGCAATAAAAAAAGAAGGATTCAGGTTGAAATTCTCAAAATGTATATTTGCAGCTGATTCAGTAAAATACCTGAGTCACATAATACAAAATAACTCCATAAAACCCATGAAGGATAACTTGATTTCAATCAGAAATTTTCCGACTCCGAAAACACAAAAAAATGTAAGACAATTTCTGGGAAAAATAAACTTTTACCATAAATATGTGCCAAAAATCGCAATTAAACTGGAACCATTGCATAAACTATTAAGAAAAAATCAAGAATTTATCTGGACAGAGGAATGTCAAAAATCATTTGATGAGATGAAAGAGACATTATGGTCTCAACCAATATTGACAATCTTTGACCCAAATTTACCTATTTTTATTTACACAGATGCTAGTTTGCTAGGAGTAGGAGCTGTACTAAAACAACCACAAGACAACAAAGAAGAAAAGCCTGTGGCATATTTTTCAAAAAAGTTAAATGAAGTACAAAAAAGAAAAAAGCCATATATTTAGAATGCCTAGCAATCAAAGAATGTGTAAAATACTGGCAACACTTGTTAATGGGTAGAAAATTTACTATCTTCTCAGATCATAAACCACTCGAAAACATGAACATAAAATCAAGAACTGATGAAGAACTAGGGGATTTAACGTATTACCTACTTATCACAATATGATTTTGAGTTCAAATATTCTCCTGAAAGGTATAACTTAGAGGCTGATTGCTTAAGCAGAAATCCGGTCCTAGAACCAAACGAGAATATCGAAGAACAGCTAAAAGTTGTACATTTAATAAAACTGGAGGATATCTTAAAAGATCAAGAAAGGAATGAATATCTACAAAACAAGAAATTCGAACTGATTTCTAAAAATAATGTCTACTATAAAAAAAAATAAAGAAAAAAGAAAAAAAATATTGTCAGAAGAATTTAGCCTAAAATTAATAAAAGATGTTCACGGACGCTACTGCCACATAGGCATGAATCAAATGAAAAAAAAGATAAGCCAATGGTATGCAGCAAAAAATTTAACCAAAAATATTAAAAGCTTCTCTAAAAGTTGTGAAATATGTATCAAAAATAAGTCCCGAGGACAAAAGAAGTTTGGTCTAATGTCACACTTAGGTCCAGCTACAAAGCCTTTTGAAATAGTCTCCATAGACACAATAGGAGGATTTGGAGGATCGAGATCTACAAAAAAATATCTCCACCTGCTTATCGACCATTTTACAAGGTACGCTTATATTTTGACGTCAAAAAGGCAAAGTGCAAACGACTTCATAAAGCTCGTTCAAAATACACAAGAAAAAAACAAAATTGGTCTAGTCTTAACAGATCAATACCCTGGAATAAACTCTAAGGGATTCAAAAACTATTTGCACGATCAGAATATACAACTAATATTCACAGCTGTAAATTCCCCATTTTCAAGTGGTCTAAACGAACGCGTAAACCAAACTTTGATAAACAAAATTAGATGTAAAATCAACGAAAAAAATGAAAGAAAGTTAGCTTGGACAACCATAGCACACATGTGTACACATGCATACAATGATACTGAACACACTGTGACTGGCTTTACACCATCGTACCTGATGCATGGCACACATGTTGCAATGTTGCCCAGTGAGCTAAAACGAAAAAATTCTGAACAGGATTGGATTCAAGACAAAAAAATAGCCCTGGAAAATACCACCAAATCACACAATTACAACAAAAAAATGTATGATAAAAATCGAATTCATTTTGACATCAATGTGGGTGATATGGTGTTTGTTGAAAATGGAAACAAATTGAATAGGAAAAAGCTTGACGAGGTGAGAATAGGACCATATAAAATCATAGAAAAATTATCGAACTCAATTTACAAAATTAACACTAGTCATAGAAAATCGGAGTCAAACCTTTTCCACATTTCGAAGTTGATTCCCTACACTTAAAGGAAAGAGAGAAGAAGAAAATTGTGGGGATAGTTCTGTTATTTGAAACAACTTGTGTCTGTTTTCTCCTCCGGGGGGTAAATGTAAAGGAAAAATATTCCTTTAGTTTTGAATGCAGAATCGCAACCGCGCCTACCCGAGCGCCGGCGCAGTGGAACACAACAGCAAACAATATAATAATCAGCTACAGATAGCACACTGGTAAATAAAGTGGACAAAATATTTGTAGTAATTACTTGTGGTTAGTGATTGACACTGTAATATTTAGCATTAAATGTCGTTTCTTTTAGTACAGGTGAGATTTTTGTAAATAGTGTAATTATTAACAAACTTGTAAATAATGAATATAAATCTTTTATTACAGAGAAACTCAGCGTTGTTTTGATTATTGGTGTCAATTCTCCAAACTATATAAGATACAATATATATATATATATATATATATATATATATATATATATATATATATATATATATATATATATATATATATATATATATATATATATATATATACAGGGTGTCCGTCTAACAATGGGCCAAACCCATATATTCGGATAGAGCATCAAAAATTAAATAGACTTTCATTAATACGTTTTGTCCGATTGTTGCTTGTTTTCGATATACAGTGTGTTAAATTTGACTTTGAAAAAAATTAAATCGCTCGTTTTTCTGCTAATTACTGGAATATTGATTTGAAACTTTGTAATAGGGGATTATCGAGGATGCCGCTTCCAACCGTGATACCTATTTTGAGCTACATCATAGTTGGCGCCACCTACACTAAACCCGAATGTTTTACAGGGGCATAACTTTTTCGATGATCAACTTTTTGCAAATCTGTTCAGAAAAACTGAAAACTACTAATTTTTTGTTTGAAAAAGGTATACTTAGTTGAAACTCATAAAGTGAGTGGTTACCGAGATACTGCGGTTTTAATAATGGTGTGCATTGAAAATCTCTCAAATCTGAAATTTTATTCTGGCCCAAAGTTCTGGAGTTACAAACATTATTGTATATGTACCAGTTGTTTCAAGTAACCCCAATGGAAAATTCTAGAGGATTGAGGTCGGTGTATTTTAATCATAATTTTCTCATTCTAAATCAATTCCTAAAAATTGGGAAGTTTCTCTGGATTTAATTCGATTTCATAGAATAAGTATGTTTTTGGCAAATAAAAGATGTATTCCTGTGGACATATCACGGCGCTAATAACTATAGCAGTTGATTGGCCGGGTCAACAACTGTCAATGAAGTAGATGAAATATCTTTTGTTTTTCGTTTTCATAGGGATGTCATTTGCGTAACACAATAAACATAATCTGTCAATTTTGACAAGCACATGGTTTTTCAATTAAGAGCAGTAGGTAGTTATTATTTCTGAAATGCCTCGCCATAATGAGTTTAGCAATATTGAGAAGAGAGATATGATCTGCGTTTATGCGCAATCAAACTTCCGTAGCCACCAAGCCGCCGCCAGATACTTGGAATTATATCCTAGTCGTAGACAACCAGATCACAAGACCTTTAGAAGATTATACGATAAATTAGGTATGTAAAAGAGTAATATGCACTCATTGCCATTGATTATTTCTGAAACGAAAGTTTTGACAAAATTCACATCTGAGGGCTGGAAAAATCGTGAAATACACATTTTGTTACACGGATGCGTATCATCTCGTCCTAATGTATTCGTAGGTGAAACTGGTTCTTTCAATTCGAAGTCGGAAGTTGGTGGACCAAGACGTCCTGTACATCAAGAGGAAGAGATATTAGTACGCCTTGCAGAAGATCCGGAAACAAGCGTAAGACGCCTTTCTGCAGCAACTGGAATAAATAAATCAAGTATTGGTAGACTTCTCAGAAAAGAAAAGTTACATCCTTACCACTTCACACCAGTGCAGAATCTTTTACCTCTAGATTTTCTATCTAGATTGGATTTTTGTGAACGCATTCGTCGGTATCAGAATGACGATCCGTTTTTCTTCAACAACATTCTATTCACTGACGAAGCGACATTCACAAGAAGAGGAGTTTTCAATTTCAAAAATGCTCACACATATGACAGCAGCAATCCTCATTTGACGCGAGAACACCATTTTTAACATGAGTTCTCCATTAATGTCTGGTGTGGCATACTAGGCTACGTGTTGTTGGGACCAATAGAACTTCCTGCAAGGCTCAATGTGGATAATTATTCAATTTTCTTGAGAGATCAACTTCCTATTCTCTTGGAAAATGTCCCTCTAGACGTGCGCAGGCGATTATGGTTCATTCACGACGGGGCACCTGCCCATTATGGACTTCCTGTCAGAGAATTTCTGAACCAAAATTATCCGCGCCGATGGATAGGTCGAGGTGGAGATTTTCCTTGGCCTGCACGTAGCACCGACCTCAATCCTCTAGATTTCTTCCTCTGGGGTCACTTGAAAGAATTAGTATACAAGAATATTTGTAACTCCAGAGATGAACTTTGGGCTAGAATAATCGAATCCAGTGATATATTGAAAAACGATTATCAAACTTTTTTTAAGGTGAGGCAAAATTTTGGGTTGAGACTAGAAAAATGTATTGAAGTAGGCGGAGGCCATTTTGAGAATCTTATTAAGTGAATTGTTCGATAATTGTCAATTTTTTCTTATAATTTAGTGATAATAATAATGTTAATAAAATTTCAGATTTGAGAGATTTTCAATGCACACCATTATTAAAACCGCAATATCTCGGTAACCACTCACTTTATGAGTTTCAACTAAGTATACCTTTTTCAAATAAAAAATTAGTAGTTTTCAGTTTTTCTGAACAGATTTGCAAAAAGTTGATCATCGAAAAAGTTATGCCCCTGTAAAACATTCGGGTTTAGTGTAGGTGGCGCCAACTATGATGTAGCTCAAAATAGGTATCACGGTTGGAAGCGGCATCCTCGATAACCCCCTATTACAAAGTTTCAAATCAATATTCCAGTAATTAGCAGAAAAACGAGCGATTTAATTTTTTTCAAAGTCAAATTTAACACACTGTATATCGAAAACAAGCAACAATCGGACAAAACGTATTAATGAAAGTCTATTTAATTTTTGATGCTCTATCCGAATATATGGGTTTGGCCCATTGTTAGAGGGACACCCTGTATATATATATATATATATATATATATATATATATATATATATATATATATATATATATATATATATATATATATATATATATATTTATATTTATATATATATATATATATATATATATATATATATATATATATTTATATTTATATATATATATATATATATATATATATATATATATATATATATATATACCTCTCGCGCAAGGTTTGAGGACACATTTGTTCTCAGAGATATCCCTTCTTTTCTTAGTTGCAATTGCCTCCCCTCCTATGGCATTAGCTGCAAGCTTTGAGAACTAAGAACAGAGCAAGTGATCAGGTACAGGTAGTGGCGTTGTTGTTTTACATGCAATCTATCAAATACATATACTTATTTTTTGCAAATTTGTTATAAACGAAAATGTCGTTTACATTCCAGCGTAAATAATATATCTAGACCGTTCTTGAATTTAATCGAATTGTTTTTGTTATAACCATATATACTGGACAATCGACAATGATTTGAAATTTAAAGATGCGCACTGCATATTATGTCAATCACTCCTAACACTTTTACGAAATGTTTCCTAACAAACATATTTTTTAGAAGAAAAAAATATATAAAATTAAAATTTATAATTCAACTATAACGTATTCTATGTACTTTCGTTATCAAACAGTGTTAATTTTTTCTGAATTAAAGAATGTATATGCATATTATGTATGGTGCTGTGGACTTTAAAACCTTACTCCAGTAATCCACACGAAACTCATAATTATGAAATTTCATGACCTTAAAAATGCCGCTTTTCCTGTTAGTCAAATACAAATAAAAAAGCATTTGTAAAATATTAACTAATTAAAAAACGGGATAATAAATAACATTTTTTAAAAGATCTATAATATCTATATTTAGAAAATATTTCTTTTAATTGAAAGGTGTCTTTTGTATGTAGATTACCTGTTTTTCACCTTTATGTTTACTTTCATTTTGTACTGTTTTATATATTACAAAATAGAAACAAACATAACGGACAAGAACAAATAATTGAAGCCCCATTGCTCGAACTGATTTTGAAAAATAAAAAACTTCCCCATTAACGTCTTAGGTGTAAAGTTTGTTTTATATGTCTTGTGTTGTTAAGCTTAGTTAATAATTAGAGCTTATAATGTGGTTTTAATTCAGTGTGTTTGGCCAAACAGACCAAGCTAAACGAGTTTTAATGATTTATAGCGTTTAGTATCAAAACAACAGAAGACTTCATAATTTAAATTTTTATTTTACTTTAGCTATTAAATATACTTTTGTGTATGACAACAATAGTTCGTCACCTAGGTGCGATATAAATACACTGTAGCTGTTGATTTAACTTTAGAATTTTTCATCCTCTGATGACGCTGACGTTGTCAGCGAAACGATCGGAAGGTCTTTAAAATATGTGTTGTGGTTATTTGGGCTCTCCAAGTGTACTTATCAGTGCTTATCACAGGTTCCAGTTTTCACATAGACAAATATAATATATTGATTGTTGTTGCCCTTACTTGGTGAAACTTGTCCATGCTACATACAGACTTGGAGACTACTTCTCTGGCTTCATTGTTGGTTTTTGTAGGTGAAGGACGTAGCCAGCGCGTGAGCTAACTGGAGCAAGTAGCTCTTAGAATTCTGGATGTTCTAGGATGTTCTTCAATGTTTCTGTGACTATCAACCAGCGAAACTATAGTCACAGAAACATTGAAGAACATCCTAGAACATCCAGAATTCGAAGGGCCACTTGCTCCAGTTAGCTCACGCGCTGGCTACGTCCTTCACCTACAAAAACCAACAGTGAAGCCAGAGAAGTAGTCTCCAAGTCTGTATGTAAATATAATATAATTCTCATAATTATGTATATAATAAAATTTGTGATTTTTTTTATATTCGAATTTAAAATTATAACCATATTAGTAAATGCCGGAATTTTACAAAATAATTGCTCAACAAAGTTTTTCCAACTATATCTTTCGACCTAGGGCTAATGGATAATTATCCGCAGCCAAAAAATCGCGAACAACAACAAGCTTTCGACTTTCACATACACGAATATCGCACCAGCAATCTAGCGGACAGATTCATGATTGTCAAATTATTTGACAAACCAGCTTTACTTATGTTAATGTATGTCTCTATTTACTTATAACAGTGATAGGGTCTTACATGAATAATTTCTAATTATAACCGATCTAGCCCAAATAGCTTACGTGGACGTAATCAGGTATTTTGCCGTAGTTTTAAATGTATTTATTGCTAACATAATGCCTTTCGGTAGCGCAAAAACTGAGGCACACGATCATGTAGACCAATTGTAAGCAGAGCGTCGGTGGTTCAGGGGCAAGAACGTGCGCCTTTGAATCGAAGGGTACTGGGTTCGATCCCAGCGTTCTCCTCTCACTTTTTCAGTACAAACTGTAACATTAACATTAACTGAGGTTTTGGCATTGTATTTGAGCAAGTTGAATGTCTGCATGTTCTGCCCTTCGGAGGGGGCGTAAAGCCGTCGATCCCGTGTCCATGCAATGTTGGGCACGTTAAAGATCCCTACCTTACTTACAGAAAGGCAAGGGTTTGTCAAAATTTCCAGGATAGTGAGGTGAAACTGCTCCCTGGCGTCGGTGATTAGCCATAGTCGCGGAAATAGACCGACGTTAAACAAACAAAAAACACACACACACACACACCAATTGTAAGCGAGAAGTCAGCATAATTGAGACTGTTAGTTAAAGAAACACAACACCAAAAATAAAAACAAAAACACTTAGTATAAAAAAATGTAAAACCTATTTTTCTTTTTCCATTGATTTGACGCGCAATTAGCAGGTAGCTGACACGTTACTAAACATTTCAAATAACGCCCAAGTAGCACAATTAGTCGTGGCAGCGACAATCGTGATAACTTCTACGTGTCGTGCCGCCAGTCAAAGATCCATTATAGGAACGCTCCTATCACGGAACAACCAACAACATGAAGCATGATTGTAGCGTTACGACGTGGTATCGGGAACGTATCCGGCTACATTACAACGCTGCGCCGTAGCCTTCACGTAGCAAAGACCTGGCGAAACGGTTACAGCCCCTATCACGAGCTTATCACTACCTACTCTGGCCTGTGCTTTTTTTTTCTTGAAAATTATTTCACAAAATAAATATCTCTCCAACTATTATGTTCTAAAACCATTATTTGCCCTTTGTCCAATTCTAGACTTCACAAATGTGGGTTTCTTTGCCTGTCTGGTGATGCTCCCAAGCATCGTTAGCAGTTACAGAGAAGACAACCAACATTTGTGAAGCCAGAAAATAGGTATCTACATCTTAATTTAGTAACTTTCTGATGATTTATATTTGGATGTTCTGAGTGTTTAATCTAAACGGATGCACGCTTACTGTTAAAATATAATGATTTGTGCATTCAGAAATTGCGCATGTTCGAAATGTTCCTTTATTTAAAGAAAATTATATATCACGTAATACGACAATCAACTTCAATACTGTCAAAGTGTTACAAGTTGTATTACTATTTACTTTTATACACATAAAACTCATAATTTTGTAAAAATTTGTTATGATAATTCAAAAGTAGCAATAGATTAATTTTTAGATACTGATCCTAAGAGCGGAGGTAATAATGATGTCATAAATCTGCATCTACAAAAATGGTGCATTTCAAAAAAACATTTTAAAGTGACATTTACCAAAATATTGAACGTGAAATTTGTTACCACTTGTTGCTCGTGACGAATACTGAAAAAAGCCAAAACTTTAAAATTACTTTCACTAAACGCTACCAAGTGGGTCTATGACCCAACATTGTATAGTTAGTTTGCGGTAACGGCTACATCCTTATCTATTAAATCGGTTTTTGTAGTTGTCCTTGCCGCTCTATGGTTCCCAAAACAGAAGATAGTTTTAAAATTATTTGCTTTGTTTGTAATTTTAACCTAACAAAGTGTTAGGTTATGGCTGTTTTTGTTCATATGTCTTGTTTTGAGCTTTGTATTACCCACATTAAAAACCAGTGGTGGTGTTATGGACCTGCTAAGCTGAAAAAATGCTGTGTCCAATGCCATTGTACCAAAACTTTCTTAGATCAAAGGTTTTTTTAAAGTTTTTAATGAAGTTCTACTATCAGTTGGTATATTATACCATTTGATTTTAATATCTGCGATAGATGTGTAAACGCGCTGTTGCTTATTTTGACAATGATACCATGTTCTAAGCTGTTGTCGCAATAGTGAAATCTTAGAAACGATAATATCTTGATCTTCAGCCTTTACCATCAAATTCATTGTCATCTTCAGAAGGGATGATGCAGTTACCCTCATAGAGCAGCAAACATTTGTTTGGTGTTCCGTTTGAGGACAACTCTCCTCATTTGTAGCAAATGTTTCACTGAGGTTTGTTAACTATAACCGAGTGTTCACGACAGAATTATACTGTTTTAACTGTTGTAAAGTTTTCTTGGTTGCTCAAGTGACTTGTTTTTATTGACGTATGAAATGATTTTTGGATCATACACATTACACATTTAACTAGACGCGTACAAAATTGCATCGCAACTAGCACCAAAGTGATGGTAACTGAAATCGGAACTTGAAAAGCGTAGTTATTACGTAATTCCCACTAATTCTTCGACTTGGTAATGAAACTAACTCTATATTACATATTAAATGTGACAATGGCCTAATATTAACCGCTTATAAATACTTTAGAGTTACGCAACTTCTTAGCTGCTTTCCACGTATTAGGCGCGTCGTCGTTACACATAGAACGAATCAAAAGTTCCGAAAACTTGAAGGTAGCAAACGACAGTCGCCTATCTCAAGTTACTGAAATGCTACATCAAAGTTGCAGATACTTTCAAATAGCATTAATAGTTGCCGCGATGTTTTCGGCTTCTTCATATTACACCTAATAATTGTGAAACTTTTTGGTGAAATATTTCGGTGGCCGTTACTTTTTCGTTACCTAAGGAAGTGAATGTTACTATTTGTGGCTATAAAGTAAAAGTACCTTTTCAAATTCCCCATAAAGTATTTTTACCATACAGTCCCACTGATTCATAAAGGATTATTGTTCCATCACAACAGCATGAGATGCGATGTTTTACTATTAAAGTGCTTGTGCTTCTATACAATAAAAAAATCAACTTCGCATTTTTTGTTCGGTGTAAATAAAATATAGTATAATTACAAATTATGCAAAACTCTCTGATATTCATCATTCAAGGAATACGAGAACGGTTTCGGTAAGAGTGTTCCCCCTTCTTGATATAATTGTCTATAACAAAGGCCTCTAAACAAATGTATAATTGCTTTAGGGTCGAAATTGTTTAGTAAGTTAAAATTATAATATTATCAATAATAAATTACTTATATTAAAACAAAGTTGTCTTACTTACTTTTCCCTTATTAAAAATTATTCGTTTAAGAAACGTTTTTTGTGATACTAAGCAACTTATGAAACGCTATTTGAAGTTTCGTAAAAAATAAGACAAATTTCACAATTATGTTTACTTTTTATACACAAATTATTCAATGAAACGAGTATGTAGTTCGCTTAATTCTATATAATTCTAGCTGCATTGTATTAATAATTTTTTTACTATCATTTCCTTTAATTTTTCCACAATAAGTTTTGCACTTATTTAAGCTGGTAATAGTTAGTTAATTTGTAGTAGTGTAATTTGTTATTCAAGAAACCAGTAATCAAGTTTTAGAATTTTCCGTTAATTTGAAGATGATTATAAACTTTAAACTTACCATGAACAAACATAATCTATTTCAATAATAATAATAATAATTCTGCTTTACAATTAGTGGGCTGTTATTTTATATTATACTAGTATTACATTCATGTGGCGAAGGCGCTGTGAATTATAACGATAACGGATAAATTACACCCAAAATTAAAAATTACCTAGGTTGTGATATAAAGGTGACCGCCCAACAAACTATACAAAATAAAATTGCTTATGTACCTTGTAAGTATTATTACTGATGATGATAAATACAAATACAGCCAGAACTTTCAAGAAGGATCGCGATGGCGAAGTAAGCATTTAATAAATAAAATGCCTGCTGTTCACGTTAATAAACATTTTAACTTAAATCTCATGTAAAAATATATAAAATGTATGTTAAATAATTCGGCCACACCAATGCCGTTATATGAATGGAACTTTCTCATTTCATTTTAAAGGGAAGGAATGTGGTAAATATTGGTTCCAGATGTTTACAGTCCATTGTAATATGCTGCCTTCTTTCAACCTATGTAACTATTCTAATCTTACTGTGATCTTATAATACAAAAAGACTGTATAAATAGATCTACTTTATTAAAGGAGTTAAAAAAGTTTATTTTGCAAACTTAAAGATATATGGGATAAAGAAGGGTATAATCACTACACTGAAACAAAAAGAATGCTAGAAGCATTTTAAATACTACTAGTTCTGATAAGTACACTTGGAAAACCCAAATCACTACAATACATTAAAAAAACTTGACGTTCGTTTCACTTACCAAGTTAGCGTCATCAGAAGATGCATAATTTTAGAATTTTATGTAACTTGTCAACAATCTAATGTACTATAATTTCGCGCTTGCAGGCTTGAATGCATACTTTATATCAGAGAAGTGTAAAATTATATTGTTTTAAAACCGTAGGTATTATTGTTAGAAAATGGGATGCAATCAAACTAAGGGACAGCCGAGGATTTCTTACTGTTAACTTTGTACGTGCACATTTAGAATTTTTGCTTAATTTTATATGTGTAAATAATTCGTTGTAAAATAATCAAAGGTATGGAAATAATCATCACAAAAAGCTTAAAATGGCTAATTATATACTTACAATTAGAGTTTATTTTGCGTAGTAAACTAAGGGATAGCAAATATTACATGCATTAACATTAAATAATACATAAAATAGAAATATACAATGTGATCAAAAATATCAAGACAATTACACTTGAGAACATATTTTCTAAGAAGTAATTCATTTCTTAAACCACGTGTCTAATTCTAAAGATTATTCTTTATAGAAATAAATTTAAGTTTAGATGTTCGTGATCTGATATTTCTCATTTTTTGGGTATTTTGTAAGGTTGCGAGCGTGCTAATAGTTTCCTTGCGTTTAACCACCTTTTGTCGCTATCAAATTATTTGACATAAAATCCAGCAGCTAAGACCACATTTCGTTAAGCAAATAAATGAAGCATCCCGGGATTTAAAATTTTCCGTTGGTTTTTAGATTTATTATGTTGCAACAACAGCAATACTGCGATAAACATTGTCAAATTAATAATCACCTAAAAAAAGTTGCACCGTCTTCAAAGAAGCGCTAAACGATACATAATGGTATTGATTTTAAATATGCTAATAGTTCTACCTCAAATAGAATTTTATACACCAACTATAAAATATGTAATATGAAATTATCAGCCGGTGTCTTACTTCTTAAACCAACTTTTTAGGCAATTAGTTTTTTATTTATGGTTTGGTTGTTATTTGATTCCAGTCAATGCCTCAATTGTAACCTATTTATTAAAGTGTAAAATATAGTCTTGCAGGCTATCCGCGTTTAACATATTTGCAGAGAACTGTAGATTTATTTTGTGTTGCAAGAGAGTAAAGCGACATAGGTCCTCTATACATTAAAAATGGTAGGTTCTAATAATTTTTGTTTGTTGCATATCCTAAATAGCACAATTAAAAATAAATAGGAAAACCTCTCTCGGATTTTTTTTATATGAAAATTGACTGTTTTTGTCTAATTAAATGATTCAGTTAAGAATGACGTGGATTTTGCATTTTTGTTTGTTGAATACTCTGAATAATGACTATTTGGTAAAGAAATGCCACCGTCAGGCTAAATTATAAAATTATGACTTTTCAATATAAATTTTTGTTATTTAGCGAAAGGTACCTAATAAACCGATTACAGAAATAACTTAAAGGAACGTACCACCCCACGATTATCTCAACCTAATAACATCAAAACCGTTCTCATAGGTCTACGCGTTTCCTAATAATAGGCTAATAAAAAAATCACCATGCTTATCAAATTGATCCTTTTTAGTGAATTTTCATTTAAAAAAATTACTAATTAAGAGGTATCGATGGTAAGACTCTCGGAAAACTTCTTCAAGTGAGCACGAATTAGGGTCTCTAGAACCCATTTCCATGGTTAGTTAAAAAGTTCATCAGATCTTAATGCTCAATTTTTCTTAATAAAAAATTTAAAAAATATTTTTAAAACGCAAAATCTCTCAAATTGTTTAAGTAATTGAAATGACAATTTACAACTTAGATTAACATAGACAGACGTGGTTGTTTACCAATTTTCTAATCTTTTGATCAAAGGAAAATAAAGTTATGCGAAATTATATATAAAATAATCCTCAACATCACTTAAGATTCTGTAATGCAATATCTATAATGTTGGACAAAGACAGATGACGTTATCGGTACTACTATGCTATTTAAATAAACCGCAGATAAAAATCTACACAATGGAAGTTACAATCGTTCCAAGATGTCAGAATATAAAACATTGTGAGAGATACGACAGGGACGCCATCTCGTTGCGGTACCAGGTAGTATGTTGTCACGAGAGCTCTAGTTAACACAAAATTTTATAGAGACTGTCTACAATATACAGCCAAGTAACAATTTTGTAAATTGTTAGTCCTGGCCCATTTCTTTTCTAATACCGGGACCATGTTTGCGTCCAAAGGCGCTACATTTTAGCATGCGACTGCAAGCGGCTTGATAGCTGGTTGACGTTAGATGACACCGCTGATTTTTAACAGCGGCGCGGTGGCCATTTGCCACAACTCTTATCTGAATCTGAAGATATGAGAAATATATACCAGTAAATCAAAAATTTAATGAAAGTGATTTAATCTGTTTAAAAGCAATCTAGAACTGCGTTTTATTATGTATAAATATTAAGCTTCCCATTCTTCACGATCACGGTATTTAAAATTAAAAGTCATCTCCCTCTCATAGTTTAATCTGACAACACGTAGATAATTGTCACAGGGAAGTGTGTACCCTCTACGCATCGCATAACCGCGAAATCGACAATGCTTATGCTAATTGCTAATACCTTATTAGAATCTTATAATATAAAACAACTATCTATATTCTAAGGTTAATTTTAACTTTAACAAATGCCCTCGGCCGTCGACTGTAGTAGTATAATATGATTCTAACATCCAATGAAACAAATAAGAAACTGATAGGAAAACTTTATGTAGATTGTGGATGCTGTGTCCTCTATACAGAATTCACTGGTAGGTATTACCAAAGTGAAACAAAACTATTTCAAGAAGAAATATACCTACCCCAAACTAATATAGTAAGTAATTATAATATCTAGGTAATTATTGTTTACTTTCAGTTTTAACTTTGCATGTAGTGTGTGGAAAATTTGAAGTAAATGAAACTACGTAAAATAACTTACATACCTAGTTTAAATGATATAAACCGACCTCCAGGTAAAATTAGTAAAATTTTAATTTCAAAATTTTTTATTGTTTATAATTATTTCATTTTCAAAACCTATGGATATAGCAACAGTAAATAAGCGTACTGTGCGATATTGGACACATTATAGTAGACTTAATTGGGATACATGTAGTAACATTTACGATTCACCTAGAATGTTTATGTTATAATACAATTATTTTATTCACTGCAAAGAAAACAATTTGAATTTTACAGTGCTACTAAAGAGTCGAAATCATTTTTACTGAGACGGCGAAGAACCAAATATACTAATTTCGCATTATTGGCCCTAAGTAACTAGATAAAAAAGTAAATCAACTTCAGTTCCTTGCATATCCTTCCTTCCAGCTGCAGAAGTATATGCCATCGGGATGTGTGCATCGGAGATTAATCAAAAATATTTTCTGATAGCCAAGCTTTTATAAAAGAACTCTGCTTCTACCGTTGCAATTAAATAACGTTATTCCAAGACTGACCTTGAAGTGCGAGCAACATTGTGGTATCGCTGGTCTAGATATCAGAGCACTGGGACCTTGATGGCAATTGTCAATGTAGCTTCAGACGCCCTAGTCAGGAAAGGAGCCGAGGCGGACTATATCAGACCGGAACCTGCTCCAGGTAGATTGTTATGCACAGCGAAACGCACCTTGTAGACCTGGATGGAGGAAAAGACATGACATCAATTACAAAACCTGCCAAGATTAGTCCGTTCTAAGGCCTTCATAAAGGACCTCTCAAAATCAAGGGGTAAAAAACTTATAGAGTTAAACAGACAACAGCTGAGAACTCTGGCAACCTGTATACAGAACATTGCGGTCTGCGTCACCACATGCACAGAATTGGGCTTGGATAAGAAACCGAGTGCCGACTGTGTAGGAAGGGTGACGAAAAAGCAAAGCTTGTGCTATGTCCCTGTCCGACAGTGAAAAGAACCAGACACCTGCTCTAAGACCCAACTTATACCAGAAGATCTGGGTCTATTTTCGCCCTCAAAAATTGTCGATTTCTGCAAGAGGATGCACCTGATTGGTGAAATATAAGACAATTAATTCATGAGTCGCATTAGACTTTAAGGCTGCAGTGGGGGAACTGCAATGGCCCACTCACAACATAACCTAACCTAACCGAACCTAGATCCAACATTCCTGACATTGGTTTCCAAAATTATCAAAACTTAGAAAATAAATCTTAAGCCTTTATTTATTTTAATCTCTAATAATAAATAATCATATGCTTTCGTGGCGAAATTTAATGTGCCTCAGTCTGCAAACAGAAAAGGGTTCGAATTCTGGGTGGGCATACCAAAAGTTGACATTGTCTGGAAAATTGGAATTGTAGATAATACCTACTAACGTTATGTTTTTATTTTCAAACGACATACATATAGTTTTCTCGTAATGTGTCAAGTGGAATGTGAATTAAATATAAATAGCGTATTGTGATATATCCTTTCTGATTATTTAACGTAAAATATAATTTTGGTGTTACCGCCAAAAAGCAAGTAATCTGTAGCTATTTAAGTATACCTACTCTTAAAAAGTGTGTTCAAAAATGACTAAAGTAAAAAGTAACCACTTGAGATTGTTAAGGATTCTGTGGCTAATACTAAAATATATTCAAAAGTCTTGGTACATTGTTGTTGGTTATCCTTACAAGGAGTATGTTTGATTACTAGGAAACGACATATATAGTTATGCTGCATAAATAAAAAAGGTAATTTGCCAACAAAGGGCTTATTTTTTATACCTATTTTAATCTAAAGTTAAATCCTCATGGGTAGAATTATCACAGACCACTAAATAACTTCTTTCATTTTAGTGCTAATTTTCAATAATGGCATTTCGATTAAATAATTTAAATAAAATAGATGATTTTATAAGTAGCAAGTTTTTAACAAAAAACCGCTATAGGTGTAAATGTATGGCAAACTTTTTTATGTCGAAATTGAATAGGTACATCAATTGCATTGCACAGTCTCGGTAATTAGTTTTAATAAATATTATAATAATTATTATATTATTAATTTTGTTATACTTATTAGTCATATCAAAGTATTGCTTAGCCAACAATATAATAATATAATAACTGCACACTGTTTTAAAATATTTTGTTTTTGCTTAATACACATACAGGGGCTTTACTTTTTTGCTACTCTGTATTCTTATCAAAACTTTGTTACGGATAAATTCATAAACATATTTGATTACCTATTTTGGTAAATATAATAAAAATCACAATGTCCTCAAAGCTTGCATAACCTAACACCTTTTAGTAAAATAAATTGCCCCTCATTTTACAAAGAGTGGGGGAAGCACAAATTTTAAACCATTTATTCACGAAGTCCTCAAAGCTTGCATGATGTCCCCAAACCTTGCGCGTAACGCCTGGAATAGTCCTCAAAGCTTGCGCGAGAGGTATATATATATATATATATATATATATATATATATATATATATATATATATATATATATATATATATATATATATATATATATATATATATATATATATATATATATATATATATATATATATATATATATATATATATATAAATATGCATTATGTCTTATACGCCTCCAAAATATATACGCGTTCAAAAAACTCGCCTCCAAAATCGGAGGCGACTACGAAAAATCGGAGGCCAATACGTATCCATGAGTATAACGACTAAATCATGATCTATTAATCATTAAAAGATGAATTCCAAATTTTTTGTCGGAGGCCGTTTGACATGTTATACATATACAGTTACACAAACCAGTTCACGGTACCTTTAACAGGTGGCGTCACCGTTTAATACACATATACACTTCGTACGATGGCCCAGTAGGCTTTTCCTACGAGTATTTTACATACCAATACGCCTCAGAAATATTGAAACAGCGCACGGGGGTCTGTTGTAAGTTAGTGTGTGAGAGAGAGTTGGCTGGAAACAGGTCCTTTAGTCACAAAAAACGGAGGTCTGTTGGTACGATGGGTTTCGTTAAAACAAATACACTTATATATCTACTATCTTTTCAATGTTTACTTTACTACTCTATATTAGAGACTAGCTTTTGCTTGAGGCTTTGTTCCTTCACGATTTGTTTACTGTTACATACAGTTTCCACTGCATTACCGTAAAATAGAAAAAAATTGTAAAGTATTGTTTTGCGCACTACGCATTGAAAAAAAACTAGTAAATAAAAATTATATAAACGATGAGTTCGGAATCCTACATTTAGTTATCTGCAAATTTTTATCGAAATAACTTTATTGGATGTAGAAATTTACGATTTTATTATATGTGGGTATTGATAAAGTGATAAATGTGATTAGAGGGTGTGTGTTAGTACCTACTGTAATTTAACATTACGATAATGGAATTAAGACTTGACCCATTACGCAAAATGGGAGCTAACTTATTGACATAAAATTCAAAAATATGAGCTACCTAATAATTTACAAATTTGGAGAGTCTAAAAAACGGTAAAAAACATCTAATATAAATTTAATAATTTTGAATATATGATTGTTTACAGCCGACAGCCATATAATACCAAAACTTCTACTGAAGTATATACGAGTACACATAAAAGGATTTGAAAGGTGTAATATAAAATTAACTCAGTTGGTGAACTTGATGGTTAGAGGAAATAAACTGTTTTATTACTAATTTACTAGTACATATTGTTAGCAGATTTCTTATTAATTTGGCGCCAACTTAAAATATCCTTGATATTCGTGTATTTAACGTGCGTCAAGTTGACCCCCTCATTTACAATTTATTGTATTTGGGTATACTACCAGTTAGTGCATCGTTAATGCTCTTTAGTGCACAAAAAAATTCGTTAGTTCTTGAATACAAACGGAGATACAGCAAAAAACCTGGGGGGGTCAACTTTACGCATGATTTTTTTCAAATTGACTGTAAGTGGTATCATTCAATAGCAAATCGTTAGTGCTTCGCAGAAACACAACATTTTTTGTTAGTGCTTAAATACTTTAGAAAAAACAAACATTTTTCCGTCGGGGTGAAGACTATCTTTTTTAGTTCATGAAATACACATTTTTTGTTTGACTAGTTGGTTAGTGCATCCGTATTGCTTTCGAGAAAAATAAAAAATTTCGTTAGTGCTCTAATACAAAAGGAGATATGCCAGAAACACTGTGGGGGCGGGCCAACTTGACGCATGTTTTTTGCAAATAAGGTGCGGATGATATCAATTGATAGCAAATCGGTAGTGCTTCTGAGAAACACAAAACTTTTTGTTAGTGCTCAAATACTTTAGAAAAAACAGTCGATGTTCCGTGGACCTCAAAACTTTTTTTTGCGTTGATAAAATACACATTTTCTCTATGACTCGCTGGTTAGTGCATCGTTAGTGCTTTCGAGAAAAACAAAAGTTTTCGTTAGTGCTCTAATACAAAAGAAGATATACCAGAAAAACCGTTGGGGGCAACTTGACGCATGATTTTTTTGCATATTAAGTGTGAGTGGTATCATTCAATAGCAAATCGTTAGTGCTTCGTATAAACACAACATTTTTTTGTTAGTGCTTGAATACTTTAGGAAAAACAAACTTGTTCAAACAAAAATTTTTCCGTCGGGGTGAATAGTTCATAAAAGACAGATTTTTTGTATGCCTCGTTGCTTAGTATATCGTTAGTGCTTTCGAGAAAAACAAAACATTTTGTTAGTCCTCTAATACAAAAGGACATATGCCAGAAAAACTGGGGGGGGGGACTTGTCGCATAATTTTTTTAAGGTTTTTATTCGGATTTATGATAAATCTAGAATCAGTTAAAACTCGACGTTTTGGGTCCTGTTTTAAAGCCATTTTCAACAGGCTAAGAAATTATAATGTTTATTATAATAAACCTTAGTTTAGATAGTTTTTACCCCGACGGAAATACGTTTGTTTTTTCTAAAGTATTCGAGCACTAACAAAAAATGTTGTGTTTCTGCGAAGTATTAATGGTTGAAATGAAATGATACCACTTACACTTAATTTGCAAAAAAAAAGGTCAAGTTGAAACCACCCCCCCCCCTCGTTTTTTTCTGGTATATCTCCTTTTGTATTAGAGCACTATAGAAAAATTTTGTTGTTTTAGAAAGCACCTTCGATGCACTAACCAACGAGTCATACAAAAAAAAGTGTATTTTATGAACCAAAAAAGGTAATTTTCAGCCGACGGAACTACATTTGTTTTTTATAAAGTATTTGACCACTAACAAACAAAATTTGTGTTCCTGTGAAGCACTAACGATTTGCTATCGATTGATATCGTTCACACCTTATTTGGAAAAAATCATGCGTCAAGTTGCCCCCCACTGGTATATCTTCTTTCGTATTAGAGCACCAAGGAAAAT
Source organism: Tillus elongatus (assembly GCA_964006375.1). Taxonomy (NCBI): domain Eukaryota; kingdom Metazoa; phylum Arthropoda; class Insecta; order Coleoptera; family Cleridae; genus Tillus; species Tillus elongatus. The sequence continues at coordinate 98,775,631 of OZ023264.1, read as the reverse complement.
GTTTGTTTTTCTTGAAAGCACTAACGACCCAAATCGCCACAACACATCTTTTTAATGACCTGGCAATCGTTTCACTGCCAAAGTTAATTCTAACTACTTTACTACTAACATCACCTTTTATACTGAATCTTAGGTAATAAACTATACCGAGAGGGAGACTAAATCGCAGGCAAATTCTTCAGCATATTGTATTTTAATTGTCGGAAGAAGTTTTTGAACTTCCTTTATCACTTTACCTGACAGGTTCGGAATGTTTATCTGCATCATTATTGCCCTAGAAATATAAATACTCTCGTACGCATCTAGCTCAACAGTTTCAAATTTTCTTTATCAATGTAGTGGTGATTATCACAAATATGTTGTGCCACATATGACTTGTCCACACTATCGTATCTCAGCTGTGCCAGATGTTCAGGAAATATAGTCTCAATTGTTATCTTAGTCTGCCCCATGTATCTAAGATTACAATCTTTACAACTTATCTCGTAGATACCCGACATTTCAGTGGCTATATCTTTGGTATTACCTAACAAATTTCTCAAATAATTTTTTGTCGAGAAAGTTAGATTAAAAATTATCTCGAGACCCCTTGTGATACGCAGTTCAAAAGGTAGGCACACAATTTTTTTCTCTATTTTATCTTTCTGAATGTCGTGCATTCCGCTAACATTTTCTTTTTTTTTGTGTCTATTAATTAATTTTTCCACTAAGCAATCCGATATATAACGCATATCCGGATTGATTAATGTGTGTTGTAAATATTGTAATCTTAGATACGTTGGGCAGACTAAGATAACCATTCAGGCTAGATTTTGTGGACATCTGGCACAGCTTAGATTCGGTAGTGTGGCGAAGTCATGCCTGCCACAACATATTTGGGATAATAACCACCACATTGATAAAGAAAATGTGAAACTTATCAAAAATGTTAGACGGTCAGCAGAGCTTGATGCGTACGAAAGTATTTATATTTCTAGGGCAATTAAAAAAAGTTCCTTAACCCGAGCCCCGCCACTGGTTTGCAGATAAACATTCCGAAACCTGTCAAGTAAAGTGATAAAGAAAGTTCAAAAACCTCGTCCGGCAATTAAAATACAATATACTTAAGAATTTGCCTGCGATTTCGTCTCATCGTGCTTTACCTAAGATTCAGTATAAAAGGCGATGTTAGTAGTAAAGTAGTTAAGAATTTTTCATAACTAACTTTGTTAGTGTAACGATCGTCAGGTCTTTAAAAAATGTGTTGTGGTGATTTATGTTCTTCAAGTGTACTTATAAAGAAATTGTTATTATGATTTTACAGGCTGTTTACTTGTTTTAAATTATTGTTTAAAATATTTTTTGTTTTATCCTCACACGCTGTTGCAATAACCAAGCCATTAGTTTTACGTTTTAGGTACATTACTATATTCCCAAATATTTTTAGGTTCAAACTAGTTATTTGTGCCATATTCTGAATAACTTCATTTTAGGATGGAACCGTTTCACCAAGTAAAGGCAACAACAATTAGTAAAGTTTAGAATACGTTTTAATTAATTTTTATTATTTAAATGATAACCAATTTCACTGTCGAGTAAAATAGTTAATACAGGTTCTAAATACTATTTTCGTTATTTATAAAAATAATACATTGAGTACAAAAGACTAAGTTGGATCAGCACTGCACATAGCAGACTCAAAATATAACCAATGAATGAATTAAGCAAATGTGTTTGAGATGCGTACATTCAGCGTTCTTAGTTCCAAACGTGTTCTATGTATATGGCATTTGAATAATCTTCAATGAAGATACATTAATTTTTCAAATAATTTTAATAATTTGAAAAAGAAATAATAGAAAGTATTTTAGAGACTTAGCAAATAGTTACTATAGATACGCATTTTACACTTTTGAAGCCAATATTCTAACCCTTTTTGGTCTGCGGTTTTGTGAATTGATAACCGTAGAAAGAAACGTTTTTAAAAATTGTGGTTGACATTTAAGATCTCTGTGTCGAACACAAAACAAATTATATGTGACTTTATTTAATTTTAATACAAAAAATTGAACTAACAAAAAACGTTTCGAAGGAGTTGCAGTTCCTTTTTTATTAAAACAGTAAATGCAATGGATTACTATAGGACATACGTCATACGTATACAGTCACGTGGCAAAGATTCTGCTAATCATTGTGAAAAGTGGAATAAGAAGTAAAATTAAGAGCTGCCCTAAAATAGTTCGGATTTACAACCGACGAGCTGGAGAACGATGCCTAAATCATAGAGAAACTGATATGTGTTCATTGCTTCTGTAGACTTGTAAAAACCCTTCAATAATGTGGATTGGAAAATATTATTTCATATAATGAAGTGAACCTACATTGGATTACAAAGATAGCCGGAATATTCTCAATCTATACAATAATCAAAGAACCACAGAATATATGAATTTGAAGCTAAAATAAGAAGCGGTGTTTATCAAGGACGTCAATTATCGCCATATTCAATTTATTCGCAAAAGACATTATGAGTAGACTGAAGAAAAAGACAGCAAAAATCAAAATAAATTTAAGACAGAGTCATGCAAAATGACACAACGCTGATAGAAGAAATGCAAATAATGTTCAATGTTCTGGATCGTGCGCTAAAAAGAATTAAACTAAAACGGAAACGATAAAAATAAAATCAGTACAGATAAAAATGGACAGAAGTGCAACAATGCATTTAAAACTAAACGACAAACAAGTAGAAATGTTTACGTACCTTGAGGATGTTGTAACCAATGATGGTAAATGTGACTACTCAGAAAATGGCGGTGGCAAAGGCACTATTTAATAGTTATTTAACTTTAACCCAAAGAAAATGTTTAAAAAGTTTAAAGTTTCATTGTTTTGATGTATGGAGCGGAAAGTTGGAAACCTTAGACCAATTGGTAAAGTGTAGAAGCTATAGTGAAATTAAAAGAGCTACGGAAAACAAATAGTCATAGTAGCAATGAACAAGGGACCGCATTTAGACCACAATGAAAAAGATTGCATTAACTAATAATAATATGAGCATATATACATATATACTGCCGTGTTCGAAAGATAAAATGTTTTGGAAATAACTGCCAAGCACCCTTTGTTCACATCGAAAACCTAGTAATTATTGGGTTCAATCAAAAATCGATTGCATGTTGAGACTTTTATGGCATTTGTTTTAATAGCATTTTTACTGTCATAACTTTTGTGACTGCTGTATTTACTACAGTGTAAAATTAAAATATATGTGTACCGATTATTCACTAATAACTCTTAGATAAGACAACTAGAAATATTAATCAAAAAGAGGATATTTATATACAAAACAATTTCGTTAGCTACGGAAAGGTTAATGTACTAGTTAGGCAGTTAACAATTTTCTAACAAAAAAAAGACAAAAATCGTCTTGGCGATTTTTTTAGGCACAACACTTTATTTTTATTTCCACATCGTCAATAAGTGTGAAAGTATGTTAACGGAGACAGAAATTTGTGCAAAAAGTGTCGAAAGACATAGAAAACATGATTTGGAAACGAAGATTTTTTTGTCTGTCGGCCTGTATGTCTGTCTGTTAAGAGGCACGATACCTTTGGAATGAATTGACAAATCGTTTTCAAATTTGGTATACAGTTAGAACCTGACAAACGAATGGTTGGGATTGTTTTGAGTAAAATCGATCCAGGACGTAGGGGGTGAATGAGGGTTAATTTGAGGAAAGTTGTTTTTTTAACTCGAGTTATATATAACGTTTTAGGTTTTGTTTATTAGAAAACTGCCAATTTCATTACTCATCTAGTATTCTATAATGAAATTAAAGTACGGGTTGAATGCGAATATCAAATATAATATGAGCGTACAAAATCAAACGTAAAACTCAAACAAGTAACAGTGATGAAATAATTTGTTTAAATAATAAATTCATTTATACAAAATATAATAATAACACCATAGTAGACAAATAGTATATGAATAAACATTTAAGCATAATAAGTAAATAAAAAAGTGTTTATTTAAGTATAAGCTTTAAAATAAAACTAACCGTTTTTAATGAGAACAAAAGATTAAACAAAATCTAATTATTCTTCTCACATAACAATTTTTTCGGTAAGTATTGTAAACGAAAGTTTTTACGCAAACCCAGTTTTTATTCTAAAATATAGAGTATTTTTATTAGTTCCAGGCATTTGTCTTTTTGTTTGTAACGTTATGAAGCCATACAAGTAAAGAGTAAATAAATATAAATAGACTCCAATATTTTGCAGTCTATTTTAAGACGGGATTTTGACCGGTTCCTGACAAATAATATGGTCTGAAATAGAAAAACTAAGGCCAAGGGCAGGATCTCTTAGTAGTAAGAAAAAACTTAATATCTAGATTTGTCAACATTGTTGGTGCCGTATACGAATGATACGTGTACCGGATCAAACACAAAAGGAGTTGTTATCAACAATTTATATATGGAGGCGTGTTACATTTAAAAATGTGTCAAAAAAAAGTGTAAAACAAATCTAATTAATCCTTACCCCTCTCATGTTGCCTTTAAAGATAATTATTGTTACAAGCTTAATCTGCAAAATATACATAAAAAACCTAATGATATATCATGGAGGCCTGGGTGCCTTTTCGGTGGGTGGAGGTGACAAAGATAGCTGTGCACGTGTATATATATATATATATATATATATATATATATATATATATATATATATATATATATATATATATATATATATATATATATATATATATATATATATGGAAACGTTCTGGTTCATTTATATTTAATTTTGTTTCAGTCAACATTTATTTAGGCCCTCTAATAATGAGCTTGCGAATTTCCGTCGGTTTAAATAAATAATCTTCCCACAAGTGCAATTGATTAATCGTCCATGTTGATTATTTACAGCTATTTCGCAATAATATAATAATACTCCTAGATCTCTCTATCCCATTCTTTACAGAATGGGATGTAACCAATTCTGTATGTGTATTTCAATAACACCACAGCTGATACAGATGCTTCACATGCCCTGTTAGAAAAGGTCACAGCTCTCAGATATCAGATGGCCACTTATCAAGACTATTTATTACTCTGCGTATTAAGTACTTTGAAAATATTCACTTAACAGGGTATAAAAAGTGTGGGTTTGAGTATCTGAAAAGCAATTAGCAGTCATTATAGTTGGTCGGGCCTTAAGCATACCGCGAGATCGAGAGGCCATGTGTCACCTGCCTGAACATCCTTACAAAAAAATAATGAAATTAGAACAATGCTTGCGGATTAAGTATTAACCGCCAATGTTTATGCAAATGTTTAGAAATAGGCAGCTTATGAGCTACGTATTTTAATTATAGGTATATGTTTGTAAAATAGCTTCCCTAGCGTTTATACGTTGATTAAACTTTTTGCAATTTATCCTCGTCCTTTAGCATAATGACAATAAAGTAATATTGTAAAAGTGGCCAGTTGATAATTTTTTAAGGATTTGCCAATGTTAGGCTGCCAGGTATATGTACAAATTAACACACGTTCGTGGCAAGCGGGTGTATTATTGTAATTTAGCTATATAAACATGTAATCATTCTTACGCAATTAGTAAGTAGAGGGAAGGAGACGAATGATGTTTTTTTGTGTATTATTAATAACTAGGAGAGCCAGTGGGCATTCGCAACTAGGTACACTTGCGAAATGGTTATCGTACATAGAATATGTGTATTAAAATTTAGTTTTAACTAGAAGACGCGTTACAATGTATGTGAGTATATATATATATATATATATATATATATATATATATATATATATATATATATATATATATATATATATATATATATATATATATATATATATATACCCAAACAGTTTTTTTATACAAGATTAGAGTAATATGCTGTAGGTCACGTAGGCAGTGATAAAGTCGATAATTGTGTACGCAACTGGTATCTTTTCAATCCTAATGACTAGGTCTGTTCTTCATAGTTCCCATATATAAAAAACCTGCGTTTGTACAGAGGAGGCAGACTAAATCTGGCTCCCAGAACGGTCTTAACTACATCATCGCCGTCCCCATGCAGGTTGGAATATCCTAGAGCAAGTGGCTGGCGCCAGATTCAATTCGTGTCGACTGCACTAGCTCATACAGGGTGCTCCTCTGTAAAACCCATTTTGTCTTGTCTATTGGCAGTCTCTGCCGCCCCCATACAGTTTTAAATATCCTAGAGCTAGTGGCTGGCGGCAGATTCAATTCCTGTTTAACGTTGCAGCGTCTTCCAATGGTCAGTTAGGGTCATGGATTATCTATTTCAATCTATTCTTAAAAAAACGTGATCTGGCTTCGAGTCCCCTAATTTTGAATGGCGTAACTTTTTTTCCCTGACGTCATGTGTTAAAAGGTTACGTTCAAATAAAAACAACACTCTGCACGCTCCTTGTTAATTTGATATGATTGCGATCAGGTATGAAGGAGTTGTCTAAAGTTGATTTTTGTTGAAAATTCTCCACAGAAGGGCACGTACTAAGTCTTCGTAATTCAAATGCTTTCGGATTCTGAGCAGTCCGCCACTGTTGGGACACGGAACTTCATGCTTCTGTCCTGAAAGAGATACGGCGGCAGTGTAGAAGTGTTTAACGCGTGAAAATCTGGCAGCACGTTCCCCCCGCTCGAGGCGGAATATGATAGGGAATGCAAGGTGCATCGATTTGTACGTTGACACAATTTACATGTTTGGGGTAAAAGTTTATTCGAATTTTTTATTTTCGAATATGACGGTAAGGTATTGGTGTTTCGACTTATGCGTTGACATAGGCGTCGAATAGTTGTATATGTTTGGGGTAAGGGTCTCTTCGAATTTTATTTATGAATATGATAGAGAATACGTGGTGAATTAATTTGTAAATTGACACAGGCGTCGAACGGGTTATAGGTTTAGAGTAAGACTTTCTTCAAATTCTTATGTCTTTTTCAGCAGGGACTCGCGACATCAAAGACTCGCGACATCAAAATTTCCGGCAGCCATGAAACGTTCTGGTTTATTTACATTTAATTGTGTTTCAGTCAACATTTATTTAGGCCCTCTAATAATTAGGTTGCGAATTTCGGTCGGTTTAAATAAATAATCTTCACCACCAGTGCAATTGATTAATCGTCCATGTTGATTATTTACAGCTATTTCGCAATAATATAATAATACCCCTAGATCTCTGTATTTAACACCACAGCTGATACAGGTGTTAGAAAGGTCACGACTCTCAGACACCAGATGGTCCCTTATCAAAAGTATTTATTAGTCTGCGTATTGAACTTTGAAAATATTTACTTAACAGGGTATTAAAAGTGTTGGGTTCGAGTATCTGAAAAGCAATTAGCAGTCATTATAGTTGGTCGGGGCTTAAGCATACCGTGAGAGCCAGAGGCCATGTGTCACCTGCCTGAATATTCTTACAAAAAAAAACACTGAGATTAGAACAATGCTTGCGGATTAAGTATTAACCGCTAATGTTTATGCAAATGTTTAGAAATAGGCATCTTATGAGCTGCGTGTTTTAATTATAGGTATAACTTTGTAAAAGAAATAGCTTCCCTAGTGTTTATACGTTGATAAAACTTTTTGCAATTTATCCTCGTCCTTTAGCATAATGACAATAAAGTAATATTGTAAAAGTGGCCAGTTGATAATGTTTTAAGGATTTGCGAATGTTAGGCTGCCAGGTATATGTACAAATTAACACACGCTTGTGGCAAGCGGGTGTATTATTGTAATTTAGCTATTTAAAAATGTAATCATTCTTACGCAATTAGTAAGTAGAGGGAAGGAGACAAATGATGTTTTTTGTGTATTATTAATAACTAAGAGAACCAGTGGACATTCGCAAATAGGTACACTTGCGAAATGGTTATCGTACATAGATTATGTGTATTAAAATTTAGTTTTAACTAGAAGAAGACGCCGTACAATGTATGTGAGTATCCGGATAGTTTTTTATACTAGACTAGAGTAATATGCTGCAGGTCACGTAGGCAGTGATAAAGTCGATAATTGTGTACGCAACTGGTATATTTTCAACCGTAATGACTATGTATGTTCTTCATAGTTCACACACATACAGGGCGGCGGCTTTTATATAAAAGAACCTGCGTTTGTATAGAAGAGGCAGACTAGATCTGGCTCCCAGAACGGTCTTAGCTACATCACTGCCGTCGCTATATAGGTTGCAAGTATCTGGCGCCAGATTCAATTCGTGTCGACTGCACTAGCTCATACAGGGTGTTCCTCTGTAAAAACCATTTTGCCTTGTCTATTGGCAGTCCCTGCCGCCCCCATATAGTTTGAAATATCCTAGAGCAAGTGGCTGGCGCCAGATTCAACTCGTGTCGAGTGCACTAGCTCATACAGAGTGTTTCTCTGTAAACCCATTTTGTCTTGTCTGTTGGCAGTCTCTGCCGCCCACATACAGTTTGAAATATCCTAGAGCAAGTGGCTAGCGCCAGAGTCAATTCGTGTCGACTGCACTAGCTCATGCAGGGTGTTCCTCTGTAAAATCCATTTAGTCTTGTCTATTGGCAGTCCCTGTCGCCCCCATACAGTTTGAAATATCCTAGAGCAAGTGTTTGGCGCCAGATTAAATTCATGTCGACTGTACTAGCTCATACAGGGTGTTTCTCTGTAAAACCCATTTTGTCTTGTCTATTGGCAATCACTGCCGCCCCTATACAGCTTGGAATTACTTAAGCAAGTGGCTGGCGCCAGATTCAATTCGTGTCGGCTGCACTAGCTCATACAGGGTGTTCTTCTGTAAGACCCATTTGTATTGTCTGTTGGCAGTCGTTGCCACCCCATACATGGTGGAATTCATCTGAGCACGGGCCCGCCGTCCCAAGAGTCATTCACTGTATACGCTCCCTACAGCCCAGGTTCCCAACTATCCAGTAAATTGGGTCAGAGATAATAAAACTCTCAGGGCTTCTTCAAGACAGCTGATAGGTCAGCAGACTAGCTCAAACCAGCAGAAATCAGACGAGATGGAGGTCAACGCTGAAAACGGTGGGTGTACCTTTGCAAATAACTTATATCGCCGGCCCCCCTTTTATTTAAGCAAGCACAAAATCCGTAAAACTAAAATCTCAACACTAGTTAGATATGTAGAAACTTTGTCAATAGGTATTCCCATATGGGTTTAATTACTAGCACTCCCCCCTAAACTATAGTTGAAGCCTGGAATTTTATTTATTTGTGTATTAGTAGAAGAATTCACTTGTACATTTAATTGTCGCCAAATGCGATATATTTGAACTGAGCGTGAGAGCCGGGGTTTTGGTCATTTGCATATTGTGTAGAGAAATTATCTGAGCATTTAAATGGTGCCAAATTTAATATTTAAACCGAAACTTGAAATCTGGAATTTTAGCCTTTTGCATACTATGTAGAGAAATTAATTGCGCGTTTAAGTGTTGCCAGATTTAATATATTTAAACTGGAACTTGAAATCTGGAATTTTAGCTGTTTTACTATGTAGAGAACATAAAAAAAAAGCCAAAAAAGATAGAAATAAAAAAAAAAAGTCCTAAGAGAAATAAAAGATTGAAAAAAAAAAAAAAAAAAAAAAAAAAAAAAAAAAAAAAAAAAAAAAAAAAACTATATAATCAAGGATGAATACTTGTATTTAGAATAATAGCATAGAATAAATTTAAGTATGTATATATACAAAAAGAAAAGTGTAAAGGTGATCTAACGACTTTAGGATAGGGTAGCAGAGGTGGGTCATAATGTGCTAATGGCTGATCAAAGCCACAGCCAGTAAACCAAACACACACACACTATGTAGAGAAATTATTTACGCGTTTAAATGTTGCCAAAGTTAATATTTAAACTGAAACTTGAAATATGGAATTTTAGCTGATGCATACTATGTAAAGAAATTATTTGCACGTTTAAATGTTGCCAAATTTAATATATTTAAACTCAAACGTAAAGTCTGGAATGTTACTTCTTGTATGTTATATAAAGAAATGATTTCTACATTTAAAACCTTGCCAAATTTGATATCTTTAAACTAAAACTTGAAGCTTCCAATTTTTATTTGTTTGTGTATTACTTAATGAGATTACTATGCATTTGAACGCAGAAATCTTGTTGCCACTTAATAATATTTGAACTGAAACTTGAAATCAGGAACTTTACTTGGTGGTGTATTACTTGATGAAATTATTTTTGCATTTGAAAATAGGCGTATTGTCCCCATTTAACAATATTTAACTGAAAACTTTAGACTGGAAATGTTATTTGCTTGTGTATTACATAAAGAAATTATTTTTGTATTTGGAAATAGACATCTTGTCTTCACTTGGGAATTCTGAATTTTGAAACCAGAAGTATGAAGCTCTTCATAATATAATTTAAATCTGAATCGTGAGACCAGAAGTATGTAGCTCTTTATAATATAATGTAAATTTGAATCGGGTAACCAGAAGTATGTAGCTTTTTATAATATATTTTAAATCTGAATCGTGAAACCAGAAATATGCAGTTCTTTGTAATATAATTTAAATCTGAATCGTGAAATCAGAAGTATGTAGCTCTTTATATTATAAATTAAATTTGAATCGTGAAACCAGAAGTATGTAGCTCTTTATAATATAATGTAAATTTGAATCGTGACCCCAGAAGTATGTTGCTCTTTATAATATAAGTTAAATTTGAATCGTGAAACCAGAAGTATGTAGCTCCTTATAATATAATTTTAATCTAAATTGTGAAACCAGAAGTATATAGCTCGTTATAATATAATTTACATTTAAATCGTGAAACCAGAAGTATGTAGCTCTTCATAATATAACTTAAATTTGAATCGTGAAATCAGAAATATGCAGCTCTTTATAATATAATTTAAATTTGAATCGTGAAATCAGAAGTATTCAGCTCTTTATAATGAAATTTAAATCTGAATCGTGAAATCAGAAGTATGCAGCTCTTTATAATAAAATTTAAATCTGAATCGTGAGACCAGAAGTATGTAGATCTTTATAATATAATGTAAATTTGAATCGTGAAACCAGAAATATGTAGCGCTTTATAATATAATTTAAATTTAAATCGTAAAACCAGAAGTATCTAGCTCTACATAATGTAATTTTGAACCTAAAGGCATGTCATTCCATTTCTGTGTAATATTGAAACTGAATCTTGAAGTCAACCATGTGGCACCATTTTAATGCACTTTGAAACTGAAACTTGAAGTTAGTAATCTTATTGTTTTGCACATTACCTGATGTAGTTATTTTGTACCTGAAACAGACATCTAGGCTCCCCTTTGTGTATTTAAACTTAAGACTTGAGATTGAACGTATGTGGTGTGCACTGGACGGTGCGGACAAGAAAAGTAAAGGAATTTAAACTAAATGAAGTACCTCCCCCGGTGCTTTGACCAAGTTGCGTGATTATTCTCTTTATATCTAGAAAGACATTCAGGTGAAGCTTCGTTTTACGAATTGCCAAAATCCGAATATCAAAGACCTCATAAGAGAGGCTATAGTCCATGAAAGACTTCGCGATTGCACAACCTTGGTATGAATAGGGCGAAAGGGCAAGCCTTGTAATGTACGTCATCACATTGGGTGAGGTAATAGTAGATTTGTTATCTTTGCCGTTTAGTCAGTGAACAGTGATTTGGCCTGAATTACAACAATGCCTTTCCCCTGCGTCTCATACAACCCACACGTCCAAAACAAGAAGACTTGCAAGCGGTATTTGGGTGAACCTTCTACGTCCTGACTTGCTAGTATCCGAAAATCGAAGACCTCGCCAAAGAGGCCATAGTCTAAGAAGGACACTGTAAATACATACCTTAAGCGTAATGGAAGCTGGAAAAGGCAATCTAAATGTGCAATGCATCATTACCTGATAATTAATGGTCGTATAAGGGACGTAGAGGGAGGAACCGGTGAACCTCAAATGAATGCCCGGGTGTGGTGTCGTGTTCTGCGGTGTTGCTAAATCAGTCCCACAGTAATAAGATGAAACTGAAAGATAAACGATTAAAACTATAAAACCTAAATTAATGAAAATTGAAATGCAAATATCAATCTTTAGTGCTACGCCACTGTGGAGACTGAGAGTGACATCGGAGATCTCGATACGCACCAGGCCATTAACCCTCCAAGCGATCCAAATTCTTTATGCTAGTGCATTCCCCATATGTTAAGATTAACCCCAGCCGTGTAGCGAAAGGTGCCTGGATGTCTGTGTAGTATGTCTGTTCCACTGTACTTGTCAAATGGGAAGCTTTGTTAAATAGACTAAGTGTTTGCGAACTTTTTGCGTTTTTCTTCACAATGTCCCGACGCCATAGTCAGAACCTACACAACCCGTTCCTGCCCTAGACTATCACGCCTCAATATATTAATCCTGATAACCCAGGAAATCAGTCATCCTTAGTAAGCAAAAGTAGAAGCCTTAAATGTAAGGTAAGTGAGTACATTTCAGGTCCCTTGCGGGATTTAGTGTAGTCAGCGATTTAATTGTGTATTAGTCAACATTGCATGACAGACTAAAATACTTTTCTTTAAAATACAGAGTGTTTAAATTATGCATTCGCAATATCATGCTATGTTGCCATATTAGTTGCATTGTTGTTTTGTTATTTATTTGTAAAAAATTAATTAGACCCTTGGGGATAGTACAATATATATATATATATATATATATATATATATATATATATATATATATATATATATATATATATATATATATATATATATATATATATATATATATATATATATATATATATATATATATATATATATATAAATTGTAGGGAGTAAAATTGGGTGCATTGAAACACAATAAATCTATTACACTTATATTTCTGGCACAAATCCGGCACTTCAAAAAAATACTTAAATTCAAGAACAACCATAAAACTCAGTCCCACATTCAACTTCTCGTTGCCTTCCTCCGCCACCGCGATCGCCCGCTTTCGGCGCATGTCCTTCCGCGTTCTTCTTCTTTTAACACATAGCTGCCAACTATGTTTCCAACAGATATATAAATAAAATTCCCAACAACTCGGCCAATCCTGACTTTGATCAACCCTGATCAATACACAACCGACTGTTTACACGAGGCGCATATCTATAATAAGCTACTTAGAGTACATATATTTTATATTACATAATGACAATGATTATCTAACTGTCAAATCATAACTTTATTCTTGACATTCTTAAATTTTAAAAGCATCAGTGTTATAATAAAATCGAATAATTAACAGAGGAATGGGACATAAATCGTTTGAATGGATTTTACAAGACATAATATGATAAATATTACATAAATACGATAAACAAAATGAAACTGTTATCAAGTCCTGACGCATATTTGAAAATTTTCACCTACACATAAGTATTGGAACGAATTCTGATTCATAAGGATATAACACAAAATATAACACAATGCTCAATATAAGAAATAAGTTCATAATTAGGACATACTAATAAAATAATTACATAAGCCACTCCCTAAGTCTACAATTTAATTGTTAGACAAGGTATATGGCTTTAACCTGGAGGCGTCTAATACACTATCGTAGGGAATTTGGGCATTTTGAAACCCAATTATGCCTGTGACTGCATAACGGTCATTAGAAAGCACAGACTTGCTGCTGACATATGGTCTTTATACTTTGGAATTATTTTTTCACTAGCTCCTATAGTTGTATCTATGTTAGAAATCATGACCTATTCACCTTCTTGATATTTTATAGCTGCTTAGCGACGGCCATCATAATATTCTTTACTAGCTGCTTGAACATTTGAAATATTTCCAGATGCCTTATTACGTAATTAATTCAGACTTTCCTGATTATCAAATTCTTCCTTAAGGGATTCTAAAATTATATGTAAGTTGTCATCTTTACTTCCTAATTAGTTTCTCCCAAACCAAAGTTTGTTGGGTGTCTCTTTTGTGGTCGCGTTAAGTGTATTATTAAAGCAGAATTCAAGATGATTCAGAACTTTATCCCAACATAAATTGCTTTCATTTTGTAGCTTGGCCAACATAGGTGTAAGAGTTCTATTTGTACACTCAATTTGGCCATTAGCTTTCGGAGCACCTGCAGCAATCAATGTATGCTTAACATGGCTTTGTTCACAGAAATCTTGAAAAGGATGAGAAGTAAAGCATGAACCTCTATCCGAGATTATTTGCACCGGTTTACTATATGCATTGAAATAATCCCTTAAATGTTTGATAACTTCATGACCATTGGTGGTTTTACAAGGCTAAAACTTAATGAATTTTGTAAACCCATCAATAACCTCAAAAATATATTTGTTTTTGTTTTTTGTAACCTCTAACGGACCATAATGATCAATGTGAAGTGTTTGGAAGGGGATATTGCCCTTTGGAATATTATTAAGAAAGCCCTCTATTTTACCAGACTTAGGGTTGTATTGAATACATTGTAAACAATTTTCAATATGCTTTTTAATTTTTGCTCTTAACTTGGGAAAGAAATAACTTTTTGTTATTAGCTCAAATGTTTTCTGCACTCCTAAATGACTCATCTCATTATAATAATGATATAAATTAGGATATTCCATATTTTGAGGTACGTAATACAATATATTTGCTTCTTGCGTTTTCCTATAGACAAGTCCATTACGAAGTTCGAACAACAAAAGTTCAGATTTTTCCAAATTTTCAAGAATTTTTACAATATTAGGATCTAGGGCCTGTTTAACTGCCAAGGTTTGTTCAAGAGAATTTCCTTCTAGCATAAGTACCGACCGTATCTGGCTTAGTGCATCTACTTGCCTCATTTGTTTATTCGATCTATGCTCAATGGTTTAACTGTAATTTTGAAAAATCAAACACCATCTCGATATCCTCGGTATAATATCTTTTTTGGCCAGCGTGAGTCTAAAACTATTACAGTCAGTGACGATTTTGAAAAGAATACCATGTAGGTAAACGTGAAAGCGTTTTAGTGAATTTACTACAGCAAGTGTTTCTAATTCGTAGCTATGAAACCTTGATTCATAATCGGTAGTTCGCTTACTGAAATAAAATACAGGGCGTAACTTCTGATCAGCCTGTTTTTGCATAAGTATACTACCATAATCGAGTGCACTGGCATAATCACAATGCAGTTGTGTTTCTGCTGATGCTGAATATACAGGCAGTATAGGGGAACTCATTAACTTTCCTCTCAAAGTTTCAAAAGATTCATGTTCCTTAAAACCAAATTTGAAGGTAACTCCTTTCTTCAGGAGATTATATAATGGGCTGGCAATTGTGGCAAAGTTTTCAACAAACCTCCTAAAGTAACTGACTAAGTCCAAAAATGACTAAACCTGTTTATTGTTAGTGGGTATTGGATACTTTTTTATTGCAGATATATTTTCACCATTTGGTGCTACACCCACTTTAGTTACTCGATAACCTAGAAAAGCAGTACTTTCATTCAAGAAAAAGCATTTATTAATCCGTAATTCTAAAATATTATCTACCATACGTTTAAGAACTTTTGATAAAATATCTATGTTATCCTTTATTGTTGTCGTAGCAATAAGTAGATCATCTAGGTAAATGAATAGGTTCTTATCCTTGACGATTTCTCTGAAAACTAAATTTATAAAGCGTGTACTTGGACTTGAGGTAAGCCCCATCGGCATTTTACAGAATGCAAACTGACCTGATGGCGTAATAAAAGATGTGTATTTTCGTGACTCTTCATCTATTTCAACATGATAAAAAGCATTTTTCAAATCTAGCTTCGTAAAAAATTATTTGTGGTTTAAGCAGTCTAATTGATCCTCAATTAGAGGCAGTGGAAAATGTACACACATACGATATTCCCCATTTTTTTGTGATTAAGACATTTGGTGAACAAAAAGAAGCATTGCTTTCTTTAATTATCTCCTTACTCAATAAGTCACCCAAAATGTTATCAAGTGCTTGTTATCAGCAAAGGACAACCTTCGGTGTCTACAAAAAAATTGTACAACTTTTGACAATGATATATGCATCTTAAAATTAGTACAAGGCTTCTGCGGCCTTTCTGGCAACACATAGTATGACTTGAATATTTTCTTAGTCTGAACACTGACATCTACAGGTAATTTTGAATTTACTTGTGAATTATCTACATAATTGAAATTTTCAGAAATCAAAACAACTTCATTTGTAAGAAAATCCTGATGTTAATTTTTTGGAATTATTTTCACCTCATTCTTACGAAAAACTATCTCATCTATAGTATCACTATAAACTAAATCTCTACCTAGCAATACCCTACATGGCAAAGCGTTCATGTCAACTACATAAAATTTAATTTGGTGACCAACATTATCGATTATCCCATTTTCTGCAAAACACCCTATGACCTTCAACTGAGAATTATACACCTGACAGATTTAAGCTAATGACTACTTTATACTCACAAAGTTCTTTACTACCGGTCTTCTGAGATTAGCGATACCGGGCTACCTGAGTCTATTGTAGCTAGTTCCTCTTCTCCTAGAGTCTCCAGTCGAATGCCATGTAGGCTTCAGGCATGGGCTGCTGCATATCTACCATGGTGGTGGAATCTGGATGCTGACTGCTGCTTGGTTGGGTTATCTGTTGGAAATTTTGTCTCATAGGGCACTGTCTGACGATATGCTGCATCGACCCACATTCAAAACAACTTCACTGAGAAAAATGTCTTTTAAAATCTGTGTAAATTCTAATAACCACAGCAAAAATGGTGCATTAAATAAAGGAACAGTATTCTTACAGTAATTAAGCTGGTGTAGAATAACAGTAGTACACATGTCTAGTAAAATCAACATAACAGACTTGCTACCCACTGAGCAAGGTAATATTGCATTAACATTGCAGAATATTTTCCAAACCAAGTGTAAGTTTCATAGATAACTTGCTGAAAGCCTCCTGAAAGTTTGTTGCAAATGGCAAATCTTCCCCCAGTGACTTCACAAATGCAAGTATTTCTTTTGTGACCTTACTGCACGCTTACTGTAGTGAGCTGTTACAAACTTTCTTTATACTTACACATGTTACCTTACATCAAGCTTCAATTTTAAAAGGGCCTAGCAAAGTTGTAAAATTTAAACTTACATTTGCAACTTATCTGCAATTGTATATATTATACATACAGTGCAAGTTTGTAACTTGGGATAATTCCAATTAATCTACTTCAGCTTTTTTTCAAAAATGCTCGGAGTCTGATAATATTCTCAGTTGCAATCTTTTCAAAAATGTATTATACAATTTGTGTCAAATGTCATTGATAATTTTTGTAAATGACAAACTTAGCTTTTTGCTGACTATTTTTAAAGTACACATCAAGCGATACAAAACCACCAAATTTCAAATTTTTATTATAAATCTTGAGTTGAAAGCAAGAAAAAAAGTGTAGTTATCAATGAATAAAAATTTTAAACTGCTGGTTTCCTACAACTTCACATGTAGGAACTTTAAAAATAGCCAACAAAAACGTACGGTTGATTTAAAGAAATTATCGATGAAGTCATTTATCAAATATGGTACATACTGTATAGATTTTTTTTAAACTGCAACTTGAAATACTGTGTGTTCAAGCATTTTTGAAAAAAAGAAACTGTATTTGATTAACTGAATTTATTTCAAGTTACAAACTAAAACTGAATATACGTATAGGTGTATTTATACATAACATATATTTCTTGTAAAACTGTAAAAAACGACTTAAGACAATGCTAATTAGAATAAAATCTTTATTACATAAAAAAATTAAAGCCTTACAACACATTTCATTTCTACCGATAGATAGTATGGATGTTAATTGCACTTGTTGATATTAAATCCATACGTGAACATTTAATATACTGTTACAAAGCACTTCAATATATGTAGGTGCGGTGTTGCCACATCTCCAGAACTTCCCCAACATCTGGGAATTTTTGCACCATCTGGCAACACCCCTCACCCCCCTGGGGGTGCCTGGGGTGACCCCCCCAGGCGAAGTCTCAACCCTCTAGGACCAAAAATAACGAAGTTACCAACTTGTACCCCGTCGGAACGGATAACTGAGGTCTGCGCATTCCGAACACCCTGTATATACACCCTGTATACGCAGAGAGTCCTTACAGCCTGTATACGCAGAGATATCTTATAGTACGAAAAACACCTTTTGTGTAACATAGGAGTGATGACCACATTTGGATCACCTGTATATACATCCCCCTGTATACACACAGGGCCGATCTGTATTCACAAAACCTTCTAGCAAAAGAAGGTCCTGGAATATTCTTGAATAGAACGCTCGGGAACGAACTGGAAGGTGCGACGGCTATATAAAGATGGAAGTAAGCCAGCGCAGGACAGTTGAGTTAGAGAATGTTGTAGTGACTCGAAGAAGCAGTAACTAGTGTGAAGTGTTATAGAGTAGCGACTGTAGTTTCAGTGTATTAGTGACTTTTGTCCAAATTAGTGATTGTAAGGCCAGATAAATTAAGTGTTTTGTGGGAGAGACATTCTAGAACTTTTATTGCATCCATATTTAGAGAGTAAATAAAGTTGTTTTGTTAAAATTAAAAGTCTCACTCATCCAGAATCCGGAGAAAACGCAACAATTTGGTGTCAGAAGTGTGGGATAAGTGATTGAAGAAGTGAACAAGTTAGCTAGCTGTAAATGGTAAACACCAGATCGACTGACTACGACGATATGGATGAAATCAAAGTGTTGATGGACTTACTGAAAAGACAACGAGAAGAAGACAAGAGAAGACGACAAGAGGAAGAACAGAGGCGTCTTGAAGATAAAGAAGACCTCAAGAAGCAACGCGAAGAAGACGAAAAACGGCGACAAGAAGATGAAAGAAGACGGCGCGAAGAAGACGAGAGAAGACGACAAGAAGATAAAGAAGAACTCAAGAAGCAACGCGAAGAAGACGAACAACGACGACAAGAAGATAAAGAAGAACTCAAGAAGACAAAGAAGACCTCCGAAGTATGTTCCACAATATGAGAGTCGATGTAAAAGAAGAAATTGAACAGATCAACGAACAAATAGAAAATGTGGACAAGAAAGTAGAAGATGTGGAAAATGCAATAGGAGTGGTGAACAGGAAAGTAGAAAATGTAACAGAGGATTTGAATAAACAATGGGAATAAGTTGAAGGATTGAAAAAACAAATAAAGATGATGATAAAAGGCACAGAAAACAGACATAAAGAACTGACAGAACAGGTAATGGGTCAGACTGATAGAACTCAGCCAAAAGGAGTTACTGGAATGTCTCCAGTTCAAAATCGTCCGGAAGAAGATATGCCAGTCGTGCAGCAGCTTCATGGAACCTTAAATCCGCCGACTTTTGACGGAGAAACATCGTGGCCCATGTACAGGAGGCAGTTTGAGGCGGCAGCTCTCAGCAATGGGTGGAGCGAAAAACAGGCAGCAACTGCTCTAATTCTCTCGCTTCGAGGTAAAGCCCTAGAAATCCTCCAGAACATCCCGGAGTTGAAACAGCAAAACTACTTAACAGTGATACAGGCTCTAGATTTGAGATATGGTAACAAGTACATGAGCCAGGTCTACCAGACACAACTAAAGACAAGAGTCCAGAAGCCAAATGAGACTCTGCAAGAATTTAGTGCCGAAGTGGAGAAACTTGTGCGACTGGCATACCCCCAAGCCCCAGAAGAATTTGTCAACCAGATCACCGTCCAGACCTTCATCGATGGGGTACTTGACAATGAAATGCAACAAGCTTTAAGGCTCGCAAGGTTCAAAACACTTACAGACTGCGTAATTTATGGCTTGGAATTTGAAGCAGCGAAGAATGCATCTCAACCTCGCCGCAACGGGCTGCGCGAAGTGAAGGAGATAGAGGACTTTGCAGACACGGCAGCGGAACTAAGGCAAGAAATGAAGTTGATAAAAGAAGCCATAAGCAAGCTCACTGCGGTTGGGGCACGTAGGACGAAATCAGATTGGTCAGACATAGAATGCTACAAGTGTGGTAGGAAAGGGCACATAAGTAGGCAGTGCTCACAAACCCAACAGGTGGCTCGCAGAGGACAAGAATACACCAACAGGGAGCGCCATCAGGGAAAATGACCTGACGCCAGTGTAGGGGAGTGACACGTGGCATTCGAGACCCAAGGCCCCAAGGTCAGGGTCTCCACTATCCGACGCTACCGCGAGAGCCTCGTTATATCTGGCAGCATAGACGGAAGACATTGCAGTTTCACCATCGATACTGGCGCCACTAGGTCCGTTGTACGTCCAGACATGCTGCCAAACAGGTCGGCACTTACGACCAACAAACAGCCTGTGTTGGAGACGGAAAAAGGAGATAGGATACCCGTGCATGGAGAGGCCACTATTTACGTTAGGCTGGGCAGTACTGAGCTACAGGTGAGGACTGTCGTCGCAGAAATCGTCGACGAATTTATTCTGGGCCTGGATTTAATGGAAGAGTTCGATGTCCTTTCAGTAGACTTCCAGAATAAGATTTTGAAAATCGGTAACGAAGAATTGTATTTATCTCCAACAGCAGGCGAAGCTAATCTCAGCGTGAGACTTATTGTCGACGAGGATACACGGATTCCTGGTAACAGTGAGAAGATTGTCAGAGCCAGACTAGAGAAGACACTTGATGGTATGTCTGCTCTCATAGCGGAGCCCCTAAAAGATAGACGTGATGGTGCCCTCGTCGCACGATGCTTGGTAGACCCGAAGAGGACAATACCCATAAGAGTGGCTAACATACAAACTAACAGGGTCACATTGAAGAGAGGTGAAGTTATCGCCACTTGCGAACCCATTGACCGAGTGACGTTGTCCAAAAACACGACACCCACTGCATTAGACAGAAGACTGCCAGTAGATAGTAGAGCGGTTCAAGAATTCATGGGGCCAATTGAACGACATGGAGATGGAAATGGCCCTCAAGTTCATATTGGAGGCGGTGGATATTTTCGCTCAAGATAAAATCACAGGTCGTACGAGTCTAGTGCAACACAGAATGAATACTGGCGACGCAAGACCAATTAGACAGCCGCCGAGAAGACTGTCTTTTGCCAAGCAATCAGAAATCAAGGCGATGGTTAACGAAATGCTGGAAGATGGTGTGATCGAGGAGTCTAATAGCCCTTGGTCGTCCCCAGTAGTTTTGGTCACCAAGAAAGACGGCACTATGAGATTTTGCGTGGACTATAGGAAGCTGCATGATGTCACCAAGAAAGACAGTTATCCCCTGCCCCGGATCGACGACACTTTGAACACTTTAGCCGGATCAAAGTGGTTCTCTACATTAGACCTGAAAAGTGGCTACTGGCAAGTAGAACTCCATAAAGACGATAAGGAGAAGACTGCTTTTTCAACCGGGAATGGGTTGTTCCAATTCAAGGTCATGCCATTCGGCTTGTGTAATGCTCCTGCCACCTTCGAACGACTAATGGGGTTGGTGCTGAGGGGACTGACATGGGAAACATGCCTGGTGTATTTCGACGATGTCATGGTGATTGGAAGGACCTTCGATGAACACCTGTCGAACCTGAAGCAAGTCTTCTCCAGACTGAGAGGTGCCAATCTGCAACTGAATCCCAAGAAATGCGTCCTCTTCCAGAAGAAAGTGAGTTTCCTCGGACATGTCGTTTCTGAGAAGGGAATAGAAACCGATCCAGATAAAATAAAGGCAGTAAGAGACTGGCCTGTGCCGAAGAACAAACACGAGGTCAGAAGTTTTCTGGGACTTTGCAGCTACTACCGACGCTTTGTAAAGTACTTCAGCAGCATTGCGAAACCTCTGCATAGCCTGACTGGAAATAAGGCCGAGTTCATCTGGTCACCAGATTGCCAATAGTCTTTTAGAGAACTCAAACATCGTCTTCTCACTGCTCCTATACTAGCTTATCCTCAGGACGAAGGACTGTTCATACTGGACACCGATGCTTCCCAGTATGGCATTGGGGCAGTACTCTCACAGCTCCAAGCCGGAGAAGAAGTTGTGATAGGCTACTTCAGCAAAACGTTAGGAAAAGCAGAAAGAAATTACTGTGTAACCCGGAAAGAACTGCTGGCAGTGGTAAGATCCATCGAACATTTCCACAGCTTCCTGTACGGAAGAACATTCCGCGTGAGGTCGGATCACTCTGCTCTGCAATGGCTTCTGAACTTTAGAAATTCCGAAGGACAGATAGCCCGATGGATAGAGAAACTGCAGAGCTACGACTTCCGGATTGAACATCGAAGAGGAAGAAGTCACGCCAATGCAGACAGCCTGTCAAGAAGACCATGTTCAGTGCATGAATGCAAATTTTGCGAGCGACAAGAGAACAAAGAGACCGACAAAGTAACTCATCAGATCAAACAACTGGTGACGGAACAGGAGAATAACACCGATCTAGACGTAAATCTTGAATACATCAGAGACGCACAGAAGACAGATCCAGGCTTGAAAAATATTAGAGCATGGCTACAAAAGGGGAAAAGACCTGAGTGGCACGATGTGTCCCGGTTTGGGGCGGAGGTTAAAGGCTACTGGCTACAATGGGACTCCTTGTGTCTAAAGAATGACTTGATCACTCGAAAATGGGAAACTGCCGATGGTAGAGACTGTATATACCAGACCGTTGTGCCAAGTGAGTGCATAGACAGTGTTCTTCAGGAGTTATACAATAGTAGGAGTGGGGGACACTTTGGGGTCAACAGGACTCTCGCCAGAGTCAGAGACCGCTTCTATTGGATAAACTGCCGAAGAAGCGTGGAAGAATGGTGCAAAAGGTGTGACCAATGTGCTTCAAAGAAAGGACCAAAGACCCGATCCAGGGGGAAAATGATGCAGTACATCTCAGGTACACCATGGGAGAGAGTTGCCGTAGACATCGCAGGACCTTTTCCAATCACCGAGTCTGGGAACAGTATGACGCCGCCGCGCTTCCTTTTATACCAGATGACAAATGCTCAAATAATTCCTGACCTATCAACAAATCTAATTTGTCATTGGCATAAGCTAAGTTACCGGGAAGTTAGAGGGCCGCCTGCTTTTATACAGTGGAAATGAGCGTGGGTTAAAATAAGATCTTAATTAGGGGCGCCACTTGATTGTTTAACCTCCACTCCCGGATATTCTAACAAGATGTTCACAAAATATGCTTCCTTGCCCAGATCCAACACAACCAAGAATTCTTGGATCACACTGGCAACTATAGCCAACCACAATCGAGCACAGGAAGCTACAAGGATATATAACTATGATCACACAAATTAAATTTCGGGACGGTATGGTCTCATAGACCCACAAAAAAAGATAACGGTACTGATCTAATCTATGAACAGTCCTGAAAAGAAAACACAAACACACAAAACCAAAACACCTAAAATATGATAAAATAAGGGCTTTTATTACGCTTCCTTGGCATACAGAAATTTATTAAAAGTTGGTTTAAAATTCTGATCTAAATTAATAAAAATAAATAAGTCTCTATAATATCACAGAAATGGCTTACTACCAAATAACAAGATCTTTAATGGATATTTATGAAGGTACTACAAATATAGTTGTTCTACGGAAAATTCCACTTTTCGTGCACGCAAAGCTCACAAATTATTTTCCCCAATTATTACTTAATTACATGATAAGTACGGTAAGTGGCTTGATTGAAGATCAAGTCCCAAAAAGTAATCAAAAAGCTTGACTAGCGCTAACAATATGTGACAACTAATGGTATTATCAAAAGTGAAGCAATTATATGAATAATGGTCTTATAAAAATCTGTACCACATTTAGTGGAGTTGAAATAAATAAATTCGGTTTGATTTTATTAAACTTAACACAGGTGAATATCTAAAAATGTACCTTATCAAGATTGTCTCTTATCACTTTATACGTTATCACAAAACGGAAAATTCTTACTTGAATTCCTGGACTTCTAGGCCATCTAATTACCATCAATTTCCAAACCAAATCAAGGCCTCTCGGGATACGGGACGCAACCACGGGAATAATGCAACCACGGGAATGATGCAACCACGGATAGCAATGCGACGACGAAAGGGAAGACCTTCTCACTGAGATCTTAATTCAATTCTCCATTCAATTCAATATCCATATACTTTGTTCGGTACATAAAAATTCGCTCAGCCATGCGAGACTTTTCCACTCCAAATTTACGGGACGTGAATTTACCAAAGATATCGCCCAATACAAGGAAATCCCGCCGGTACAAGCAATACTCCAGCCGATACAAGGAAATCTCCCTAGCCGGTACAAGGAAAATCTATCCTGTAACAGGAAATCTCCCCAGCCGGTACAAGGAAACGCTAGCCGGTACTTGGACCCTCCAAAGAGGGAAACGAACTTCAACACGTGACAACCCCAATGTGGTCCTTAAATCCCCTTAACGGGTTTATCTACAGCCTTCAACGTCAATTACGCAACTTCCGATATCCCCAACAAGACTGTAGATGTGTCCTGAGCGCAATTTAAATCCACCACAGGGGGATAATTAATATCCAACTTGCCTCCCAGAACGAACCACGTGTTAACTTGCACAAAGACCAACCAACAATCTCCGCAACCTTCGGCGCCTTCACGTCTCTTACTCGAAAACACAGGTGCTGCCACCCCCCATCGCTCTCTCTCGCATCACATACGTCCCCAGCCATCTATCCTCTTCATCACGCGGACCCTTTCCGAACTACGGCCACGGCAAGCAAGCGTGTAAGCCGGCCCGATATACCAGGGGTAATACAAATATAAATAATTTACGAAAGATCTAAATTCGATTCATTATACGAGGGATATCCAGAAGAATTAACCACCGTTGTCGCCAATAATTCTTTTTACAATGCAGGGGAGGAACCACAATTACGTCCAAATTAGCTTAGATGTTTAGCTATCCAATTTATACTGTTACAACAGATATATAATGGTTGCGATGGACTACTTCTCGAAATAGCCTGAAGTTACGCCGATCCCCAACCAAGAGGCAACGACCGTCGCAGAAGCCCTGTTGGAAAATGTCATATCGCGGCATGGCGTACCCTTGGAGATTCACACCGACCAGGGCCGAAATTTCGAATCAGAAGTCTGGAAGAGCCTAATGGACTTGCTAGGCATAAAGAAAACACGAACGACGCCACTTCACCCTCAATCAGACGGCATGGTCGAACGGCATAACAGAACCATCAACCAGTATCTTGCTATGTTTGTCGATGAAAATCAGAGAAACTGGGACAAGCTGATACCTCTGTTCCTCCTAGCTTACAGAAGCTCTCAGCATGAATCTACCGGCTACACCCCATCCATGATGTTGACCGGCAGAGAGATGCGGTTACCAATCGATATGACGAGACCACCACCGAACGATGACATAGCGGACATAGCTACGTTACCTGAGTATGTTACCGACCTAGAAGGAAAACTGCGCACTATACACAGATGTGTCAGAGATAGACTCCTCTTAAGCAGTGACCGGATGAAGATGCGCTTGGATCGCAGAGCAACACCCCATACATTCAAGGAAAGTGATGCAGTGTGGCTGTACCAACCAACAAGGAGAAAGGGCCTCAGTCCCAAACTTCAGAAACCATGGGAAGGGCCATACTTGGTGACAAAGAAAATTAACGACCTAGTCTACAGAATCCAGCTGTCTGCAAGAACTAAACCCAAAGTTGTTCACATAGGGAGGTTGAGTCCCTATCGGGGCAACGAACCTCCAAGTTGGCGGCCGGTAAATATTGTTCGGGACGAACAGTCTTAAGGAGGGGGCAGTGTTACAAAGCACTTCAATATATGTAGGTGCGGTGTTGCCACATCTCCAGAACTCCCCCAACATCTGGGAATTTTTGCACCATCTGGCAACACCCCCCCCCCCCCCCCACAGGCGAAGTCTCAACCCTCTAGGTCCAAAAATAACGAAGTTACCAACTTGTACCCCGTCGAAACGGATAACTGAGGTCTGCGCATTCCGAACACCCTGTATATACACCCTGTATACGCAGAGAACCCTTACAGCCTGTATACGCAGAGAGATCTTATAGTACGAAAAACACCTCTGGTGTAACATAGGAGTGATGACCACATTTGGATCACCTGTATATACATCCCGCTGTATACACACAGGGCCGATCTGTATTCACAAAACCTTCTAGCAAAAGAAGGTCCTGGAACATTCTGGAATAGAACGCTCGAGAACGAACTGGAAGGTGCGACGGCTATATAAAGATGGAAGTAAGCCAGCGCAGGACAGTTGAGTTAGAGAATGTTGTAGTGACTCAAAGAAGCAGTAACTAGTGTGAAGTGTTATAGAGTAGCGACTGTAGTTTCAGTGTATTAGTGACTTTTGTCCAAATTAGTAATTGTAAGGCCAGATAAATTAAGTGTTTTGTGAGAGAGACATTCTAGAACTTTTATTGTATCCATATTTAGAGAGTAAATAAAGTTGTTTTGTTAAAATTAAAAGTCTCACTTATCCAGAACCCGGAGAAAACGCAACAATACTTTATTATTTGACTAACTGAATAAACTATATGATACATTTAACTATAACAATTACAACAGTGCATGAGTACATAACAGATAACTGACCGAGCGTAGAGGACGTGTGTTCACTGTAGAGGTTGGTAGCGAGGAGAGAGAGAGAGAGAGAGATCCCTGGTGTCTCTTATATCGTAGTTCTTGACAGCTTGCTGTCGAATAACGTAACGCAACGTTTAACTGTCAAGAGTATTTATGCAGAAACATAGAGTAGTGTTAACGGAAACACTGCGGTCGGAACCACCGCCACATACTACCCTCTCAGTGGCAACGCTATTAGTTCAAGTATCTTCGTGGAAATCGAACTCTACGTCCATGGCGTGTAGTTTGAACGGGAACGGAAACTTCACTGTCACTTTCAGTTTCACTAGGTGTAGGACTTTCACTGTCACTTTCAGTTTCACTAGGTGTTGGACTTTCACTGTCACTTTCAGTTTCACTAGGATGTCTCTGAGGCTGGGAAGTTGTCTGTTCGTTATCACAAAGAATGAATGCGGGTTTAAGACGGTCAACAGAAATTGTCTCTTCTCCGTGTGATTTCTTGATTTTGAAGACTTTGTCATTTCGGGATAACACTTCAAAGGGGCCGTCATAAACTGGTTCGAGGGTTTTTCGCGGAATATCAATGCGAACAAAAACAAAAGGAGCTTCAATAAGCTTAGGATGGACAAATACCTTTTTTGCAGTATGATGTTTTAAAGGTACTGGTCGAAGTTTCCTTATGTCTTCTTTTAGCTGAGATATAAGTGGTGGAACATCATGAGCTTGTGTGCTGTTGAAAAAGTCGGTGGGAAGTTTGATTGATTCTCCGTAGACTATTTCAGCGGGTGTTGAGCGATATTCTGGAATTATGTACGATCTGAGTCCTAGTAACACAATTGGCAATTTAGCGACCCAGTTTTCGTCCATATGAGCTTTCAAGGCCTGTTTCAAAACTCTATGCCATCTCTCAATTACACCATTTGCTGCTGGGTGGTAAGCTGTGGTCTTGATGTGGTCTGCACCTAGTGTTTTAGTGAGGTGTGTGAAAAGGTGGCAATCGAATTGTTTACCTCTGTCTGTGGTGATGTATTGCGGAACACCGAAACGAGAGATCCAGCATGATAAAATAGTGTTCGCTACTGTTTCTGCTGTAATATCTGACAATGGAATTTCTTCGGGCCATCGAGAAAATCTGTCTATTATTGTTAACAGATAGCGTTGACCTTGTGATGGTGGTAATGGTCCCACAATGCCAACATTTATATGCGAAAATCTTCTCATGGCTGGGGTGTATTTTCCAATGGCACTGGAAGTGTGTCTCCATATCTTGACTTTCTGGCAGGGAATGCAAGTTTTAGACCAAAGAGATACATCGCGTTTCAATTTCGGTCAACAAAATCTATCCTGGACCAGATCGACTGAAGCTGATATGCCTGGGTGAGATAAATTGAGGATAGAATCGAAAATCTTTCGGCGAAATTTGAGCGGAATGAATGGGCAAAGTTTCTTTGAAGAAGAATCGAATATATCTAAAGTATTTAACTGCCTGATTAGCAGCTATAAGTTCGGGATCGTAGGTGCTGTAAGATTTTTGGGCTGAAGTAAGCTTTTTAGACTAGAAACCTAGGGGTTCTAGTGTTTGATCACGTAGTTGTTAGAGGGAAGCGCCTACAGCATAATCAGAAGCATCGACATGGAGAATCAGTGGTAGCGAAGAAGACGGATGAGCTATTAGTGTAGCGTTTTTTAGTGCCTCTTTCAAACGTTCGAATGCTTCTCGAGTCTGAGGAGTCCACTCGATTTTACGTTTGTCGCGTTTTTTTGGGATTCTGGCAGAGGTCGAATAGTGGTTGCTGAATTTCCGCAGCACGTGGAAGAGAACGACGGTAGAAATTTATGAGACCTAGAAATCTTCTGAGTTTTTCAATGGTATCGGGAAGAGGTAGGTCGGTAATAGCTTTGATGCGTTCAGGAAGTGGAAATAATCCAGATTTATTTATACGAAAACCTAAAAATGAAATTTCGGCCACTCCGAATTCACATTTAGATGAATTGATACGGATGCCGTTGTCTTGAAGTGTTTGAAAATGTTTTGCTAGATGCTGTTGATGTTCTTTTTCAGACGCGGATGCAACGAGAATATCGTCAAGATAGGAGTAGGCAAAGTCAAGATGTCTTAAAATTGAATGTAAATATCTTTGAAATGTTTGTGCTGAATTACGAAGGCCAAATGGGGTTTTAACAAATTCGAATAACCCAAATGCAGTTATGACTGCTGTTTTGAGAATATCTTGAGGTGCTACTGGGATGTGATGGAAATCGCGAATGATATCTAATTTTGAAAAAATACGTTTGCCTTCTAACTGGGCATTAAAATCCTGCAAATTTGGAATGGGATATTTGTCTGGGATTGTTTTAGCGTTTAGTGCTCGGTAATCCCCACATGGTCTCCATGAGCCATCCTTTTTTTGCACCATGTGGAGGGGGCTTGACCATGGACCTTTGGAGGGTCTACAAATTTCCAAGTTTATCATGTGCTGGAATTCTAAGTTTGCTTGAGCTAGCTTTTCCGGGGGCAATCTTCTAGCTTTTGCAGTGACAGGTGGTCCTTCCGTACTTATAGTATGGAAGAACTCAACCTCTGGAAGGTTGCTAGAAGAAGTTTCCTTAAAAAGGTCAGGAAATTGTTGTAGCAATTTGAAGTACTGGTGTGTCGGGTCTACGAGATGAATTTTAGAATTAATTCCTGGTGGTGGGTTAGCACCGGTCTTAGAGAGGTTTGTCTTTGTATCGATTAAACGTCTATGTTTCATATCCACAAGTAAAGCAAGCTCTGCTAGAAAATCAGCGCCTATAATTGGTTGCTTGATATCGGCAAGTGTGAAGGGCCAGCAGAACCTACGGCGTAAACCTAGATCGAAATCTAATAGTTGTTCGCCATAGGTATGAATAGGGGTCCCGTTTGCAGCATACAAGGTACGTTTCGATTGGAATTTCCGTTGGTCGTGAGTAGGTGGAATAACTGAAATATCCGCTCCAGAGTCGATTAGAAATTTCATATTGGAGCGTCTATCAAAAATAAAAAGGCGGCGTGTTAGGTGTATCTCGTCTCCTGCCGCGTGGAGGGAGTGCCTTATTAGTTTTCCGACACATGTTTTGCTTTAAAATTGCAAGGTTGGATGCAACGTTTGGCCTTGTTGCCAAATCGTTCATGATACCAACACGTGGAGGTTGAGGAATTTGTGTTTATGGAATTTCGAGAAAGCTTGGGTCTTTCTCGGGAGGTAGATCGGGAACGCGTTCGCAATTCGTTGACTGATGCTGTTAGCTTCTCTAATTGCGCTTCTAACTTGGCTAGCTTGTCGGGCTCGCGTGACTGAATTTCAGTCACGTTGTATTTATCTCCGGAATATTCCACGATTTTGTCTGCTATAACCGACAAATTTTCTAGAGGATCGTTGCTCGAAGCCAAAATTGAACGAACGTTGACAGGTAAACGTTGTCGAAATAAAATTTTAAGGAAATCCTCTCCAATCTGACTACCGGCTAAAAACTTCATTTCGCGTAAAAGGATCGATGGTTTTCTGTCGCCTAATTCTAATTCTGTTAAAAGTTTATTTATTTTGCGACTATCGGACTCTTCAAATTCTAATAAAAGACGTTTCATAGATCTGAATAGGGGGTTGATGATAACGGTTGGGTTAAAAAATCTGAAATTGACTCTGCGACATCAGTATCGAGTATAGCGAGTACATGACTGAATTTTGTCTTTTCAGAACTGATCTGCGATATATCGAACTGGGCGTCAACCTGACCTGTTTAGATATTCGTTTTCTGCAGGCATGAGCACGTGCGGGGAAGTTGTGCGACGTCGGCTGGAACATCAGGCTGGGCATCTTCGGCTTGCGGCACGGGGTCACCAATATGGATGTTAATTGCACTTGTTGATATTAAATCCATACGTAAACATTTAATATAACTTTATTACTTCACTAACTGAATAAACTATATTATACATTTAACTATAATACACTTTAATAACAATTACAACAGTACACGAGTACATAGCAGTTCACTGCAGCGGTTGGTAGCGAGGAGAGAGAGAGAGAGAGAGAGAGAGAGAGGGATCGCCTGGTGTATCTTATATGCGGTATTTCTTGACAGCTGGCTGTCGCATAACGTAACGCACCGTTTAGCTGTCAAATGCAAAAACATAGAGTAGTGTTGACGGAAACACTGCGGTCGGAACCACCGCCACAGTATACTTATTCACAAACATGTTTACGATATATATATATATATATATATATATATATATATATATATATATATATATATATATATATATATATATATATATTGTAATATTTTCCACCCCCGTACATTTTTAAGCAATTAAATACATAAACAAATAAATAAATAAACAACCCTAGTTGTATAAACATACCAGTGCTGCAAGTATATTGCTCAGCTCCTTTCATCACAACACATTGACTCTACTTACGGTATGTTGTATAGCGATGAAGGAACCCGAGCCTCACCTACCTTGTTAAGCTCTTTCACCTGCCAATTGTAGTTTTCTGGGTCACTGTGGTGACTATTTAGCACGTATTCATCTAGTGGGGGTCTACGTCGTAGTTACAAAGCTCAAGCCATGGTATTGGAGAATTGCGGGATGAAATAATATGCAATCGTTCATTGAAACTAAGTTTATTGAACACAGTGCCAATATTTAACAGAATACAAGAGGTGAATTGAGAGTCAGACCCTTAGGCGCCGCCTGTAAACAGCTGAGTGCAAACAAGGCACCCACTGCATAAAATATCAACCCTAACCAGTGCAGCAATTAAGCCAGCCAGACAGTCCCGCGCTTCTGTAAAACAGGTGATTCTGAAATAGACCACCCTTGCCGCTACTACCAGCTGTGGTATGCAGCATCCCGCTTTCACTCTCGAAGGCAAATGGCCGAGGAGGACACATACCAGCATCCACAACTCTGTATCTCTGTTCCAGTGGCGTGCTGACTATAAATTGATAATTTACGTAATATTTAGATTTCGTTTTCAGATTTTCATTTTAGGTTTCATTTTCACTTTTTGTTGTTTTTTGCTTTACTGGAAACAGGACACACGATACAGCGGAAGCCTGGCACCCATCTGCTCGGCGCATTACACACTTCCCTTCACGTCAATGCATGCATGTCCATTTTCCACGACCTTGAATATTACACACCTAGGCTGCCTTTCCCACTTTCCATGATGCCTAATAGATTTTATTTCACGTGGACTTCTTGTCCTGCCCTGTATGGGGTCTTAGATGCTCGGAGACACTTCAAGAAACGGGAAATTCGCCCAGGCGTCATATGCCTCACAAAGAAAGATTACCCTGCTGCACGCTGCAGTGTACGTGATGGGAAGGTCACCCTATGGATTTATATCTTCCAAAGGCTCGACTCTACAGATAGAAATGACCCTAGACTCCCGTTCACTTCCCTTAATGCGGAAATCAAATACGCGAGAACTGAAATGATTTAGGGACCTCCAGGCTGCCATTTTAGACCAATTACGCCTACTAGGTTTTGTTTCACGTGGACTTCTCTGTCCTGCCCTGTAGCTGGTCTTAGACGCTTGGATATTGGCACTTCATGGAGTGAAATTTCGCTTGGATGTCCCTCGAAAACATAACTGCGGGTAGGACCTTTTACAAGATTAGTCAAGCATCAGGGGAAGCAATGCAATGCCATTTAAGGCTCATTTTACCGACCTTACTTAACTACAAAAATGCATACCACAGCATACCAAGGAAATTACTTTGATTTCAAGTTTCAGATTTAGTAACATGTTTCTCTTTTATATTTGCATTCTAAATTCAGTTTCAGTATTTTATTTCAGACATATCACCTTTTCATGTTTCTTTTCAAGTTTCAAATTCAATATTCTGTTTCAAGACATATTTCCCCGCATAGTAAGTTTCAGATTCAAGATCCTATTTCAGGACATACCCCCCCTTTACATGAGATTTCAAGCATGGAAAATTTCTGACGTTAGATAAAATCTGCATCTGGATTTATTATTCGAATCTATACTCTGTTCAAGGTTTGTCGCTTTTAACTCGACAGACTTTAGGGCAAGCTTCGAGGCCAAATGGATCTGACTCAAACGGGACAAAGAACGGGGCACTCAAGCATTGTTGTCAAACTTAAACTTAGGAAAAACATAATAAATCCACGGGGCATTTCAATTACCCAATCGTTGCTTCAACATTCATCTTATCCGAATTTTGAAACTTATATGAATGTGAACACAACAGGACAAAGTATTTCTCTAAATTATAATATAAACCAATGCAAACTTACTAGTTATAACTCTCATTATTCATATAAAATCAACGTACGCAGTAATAATGTGACCTAAGACATTCCTATTCTATCAATACTAAATTTAACTCCCCAACTGGTTTCATTTTAATTCCCATGAGGCCGGCCGCCGTACATCCCTGATCCTAAAATTAACATTATAGTCTAGAATATGAAAAGTCGAGTGAGGCCATGGCAAAATTGTCTTATGAGTGCCTCCCTGCCTAAAATACTTCTAGATAGCACTGCCAAGGCACGCAAGCTTAGCTTGGGGCCAGGCAGTTCTGTGTTACCGATATAATGAGTCATTGCAAGGTTAAACTCACCGTTTGTTGAATTGCTTCTCGTCATGACTGGCTGCTGCAGATCCTCCACGCGGGGACAGCTACTCGACTCCGGGGTCTCATCTAGGTGTGCGGACGGTTCCCACATCTTGGATTTCCTGGCAAAGCGGGGCGAGTTCGAAATGAGCCCGCGTGCGGGGTTTTTCCGCTCTGGGGAACCGTGAAAATTTCCGGGGGGAAGGTCCCCGTCTGCGCGCGAGATTATGGCGTTCAGTGCTTGCCACAAATCTTCTCCGTTAGTTGGGGAGGATGTTTGGACCGCGATATTACTAGCCGATTTCCCCTGTTTCCACACTCGCGCGCGTGTCTCTGGCGCTTAGCGTTTACTACAGGTTCTTTCCACTAGTGATGAAAAACGTTTGAAAGGATGCGATATTACCAGCAGTTTTTTCAGCTGGTCAAGGTGGGATTGGGGAGATCAGACGGTTTGAAAGCTCAAACTAGATCTGCCTATCATGCCCACAATGCAGGCCTCGTCGTTATAGTCGAAGTCACCCCACGTATGTATATTATAATCGACCTTATTATAGCCTGCGTGATAATTAGTACTGTGCTCCCCTGCCTTGTATACACGTTTCACGTAACACATCTTCTGTACATAAATTTTCGATTTATTTAAATTATAATTGTAATTATCAGTTACTTAGTTTGCGGTGATTACGCTGTGAGCATACCCTTGCATGACTCCTCGTCGCTCCCTCTACCGGAATTTATATCTATAAAGTCACATTCCTACAGCTACGTCAATTACACAACAATAACCATATGCTAAGTGCTATAAACTAAATAAAATATCATGTCTTTCATTCTATACCTGATAGGTAGGCAGCGCTGAATTACCCTATGTAAATTTTATTTACAATTGTATACTAAATATCATGTGCCCAGTCTCTTTCCCTTCTTTTTTTATTAATAGATTAACGCACCTGTTCACCTCGACCATGCGATTACAAGAGCTGCAAATATTTGTCATGCGTTTGAATTTTAAGCCCTACGTAAATATTTTCTCTCACAAACTCTTTCTTTTTTTTTAATTTAGTTTTTATTTATCTTAACTATACAAGTGCTAAAAATATGTAAGGTCCGCCTAACGTCAGTCTGCCTCCGAGATTTTATCCAGGCACATCGTTACGTCATGTTAATTTGCTCGAAAAATATTCGCAATTCCTAAACTAGGGATATTGATATTCACCCCGCAAATATAGAATTGACAGACTGCTATTTATATGTAAATCAAATCTACCGATAATAGAACATAACTTACAATATATTTCTTTACCTGCAAAAGACTTGGGTAGATTAAACATGTTTGTTTACAGAAGTAAGTTCATGTGTACCTTGTAGTGCGATTACTACAATTACAAAGTAATCTAATTCGCATAATACGATTTCGATTATCGTCATGCTCGAGGCAAACGGCCGTGTTTTTTTCTATAAAACCCGTAAGTGTTCATATTGCATTGTCTGGTTTCTATCTTATTTACATCTGGTGCATTCAGATCAGTTGTGTTTGAAGCCAGTTCATACGCTTTTTATCAGCGACCCTAGATTTGTTAGAGAAATTTAATGACGAAAAGCTCTTACATGCTTGAGATAGACACTCCATCCTCTTTAAACGGGGTAATAAATGACAAGTGATCCTCGGTGTCTGTAACCTATAACTTGACCTTTCTAGACACTGGCGTGTGAACCCATGCATGCTGTGTTTCCCTTTTTTTTATCAGCTTAGTGTGTTGTTGACATATCTGCGTTAACTCGACTTTACCCTTCATGTATTATTTCTTGTGTCACCTAATATCGAACTTATAAAGAATGCAATTTTATCTGTATTAAAAATATCCTATCATTACCCGATGCAAACACAACATGATTGTAGCGACGCAACGCCTGTTCATAGACCGTCCCCCCTGAGATACGAATAATTACCTTGCCAATGTCAAAGTGTTTCCCATTAATTTGAGCAAAATCAACGAGATGCATAGGCACATAAAACAAAGAGGCAACTGTCGACGGTTTAGAAATATGCATGATTATTGATAACCTAATTCGCCAATATACCAGGGCCTTCCAACAACAGAACGACATTCTAATGCAGGAGAGTATTCAAACAGTTGTTCTCACCGAAATGTTAAATATGCATGACTATAACTAATCTTATTTGCCGATATTCCCGTACATCATACAGCCGCCGGAAGTTGACAATCTGTGGCCAAGCTTAGCCAAAGGATTGGGAAACTTGGGAGCCCCTCACCCCATCGCTAATCGCCTGCGCTCATGCGGAGGGTTGATATTCGCTCGCATTCCCTGCTGTGGCCATTCACTTTAAGCAAGTGGTGAAACAGGTGGCGCTTTAGCTGACATCCGAATCTTGCCGCCGTAGCCAGTTAACGCATCTGGGCCTGCTGAGTGTCGGTCCCTCTTAACAAAAAGAATTTACAGCGTCTGAATAAGGAATAATCGACTTTGCACCTTTTCTTAGGACGACCCTCTAATCGACCGGGTTTTACTCCTACTGTAAGGAGATGTGGAGGCTGCTGTCTCTGTTGGAGACGCGGCTATCGTAACAAAAGATGGCTGCAGTGAAATCACAAAATTGTGGGACTATGGCTATGCATCATGGAACATTCCTATATCGAGTTTGTTGCAAGAGCTAGAACACTTACATATTGATTTTGTTGCGAGAGATAGAATGCAGAATGGCTAGTAATTATAGTAATTATGTTGTAAGCCTGAGTAAGAGCAGCCTGTGTCCCTAAGCTCACTGCTGTTGAAGTGAAACAAGCATGATGGTACTCATGAAGCGGCTCTGAACAAAAGTTAAATTAGATGCCCCAGAGTGAACACATACACCCAGGGACCGGGGAATGCAATCCGCGTGTTGTCTCCCGTTGTCAGACGGATTCCCACTACCTCCCCTTTCTTACGTGAAAAATTTTACAAGAACAGCATAACCGTTTACCCTGCCTGGCGGGGCACAATCTGAGTTCAAACAACAGGTTGACCTGAATATCACCATTTAATATTTACTTAATAATTATACCAAATTGATTTGAACATCCTAACTTAATATAAACTTAATGATTATACCAAATTGACCTGAACATCCTAACTTAATATCAACTTAATCATTATACAACCTAAATTAACATAACGATAGCCTCACGACTATAGAAACTTCGTGGCAGGAATGTCAAACATGTTACCTCACTAATCACAATAGTACAATGGTTCAACTCACCCTTCTGTCCAACGTATGTCTTCTTATTAATTC
This sequence comes from Tillus elongatus, assembly GCA_964006375.1. Lineage (NCBI taxonomy): Eukaryota > Metazoa > Arthropoda > Insecta > Coleoptera > Cleridae > Tillus > Tillus elongatus. The sequence continues at coordinate 98,739,143 of OZ023264.1, read as the reverse complement.
ATTATAAAACAGAACATCTTCCGGCGCCCCACTGTCTGAGACGCTTCAATCACTGAATTATTGTCTATTACTAAAGATTCTGTCAGTCGGCCCTAACTACACTATTACACCGCCATTTGAGATTACGATAACTAGTTCTCAAGTGTGGTCAGGACGGGTCATGTCTCCACAGGGATCGAGGTTAGTTCACCAAAAAAAAAACAAGGAATCGCGAGTGGAAACCCTCTTTTATATGCCCGCACATGAAGACTGATTTTCTCCTGGGGTTTTGTGTGGACAACAACTTGGCGGGGTAATCACAACTCACAACTGACCACCCAGTCCGCCTGCCCCCATCCCTAGCGCTGCTTCATAATCGTCGATTCGTACCTCATCCTTCGTTTTTTCGAGCTGCCACGTCCGCGCCGCTTTCTGTTTGGCTTCTTTTGTTGTTGGTTCTTTCTGGCCTTCTTAATCTGAGCACAACCGAGAACTGCCATTTCAAAAAGTCCCTGGAAAGCGTCATTGAAGACCCCTTCTAGATGACGGTCGGTCAACACAAGGGTATCACTGACTTCCTCATTCGTTGCGGTGGTTTCCTTTTTATTAACCACCTTCGGGGTTTCTACTGCGGCGGCTTCCATCTCGCTAGCCATCTTTTCGGTATCGCTATCTTCACCGAACAGTTCCCTAAAACGCTCCACTACCTTGCTTGCCATGTTGCCCTACCGTAGACTGACTGTGGGACGGATTCATGCCCTGTCTTATAATACCCCTTATCGCTTAGTATAGTATCTTACCAGATTGCTTGTGTTGAAGCACCCCCTAGCAAGACCTCTAACAAATGAAGATCTTATGAAATTTGCTGGTAAAATGAAAATTCCATATTTTAGAGGTGTATACATGCGAGATACTTTGCCATCGAATGGGCCACGCAAGAATGAATCACTTATCATGAATTTGCAAACAAACAAGAAACCTGGCAGTCATTGGGTTGCAGTTAAGAAACGTGGTGACACAGCCGTGTACTTTGACTCATATGGAAACTTGAAGCTGCCAGTTGAGTTGCAGCGTTACCTTAAAGACTCTACTCTAATATACAATCATAATGTGTATCAGAAATATAATACTTATAATTGTGGCCACTTATGTTTAAAATTTTTAAATAAAAGACTTAAACAGTAGTATCTGTGTTTCAGTCATGTCGCAAACCTTCGTCACGTTGAAAGATCGCAGTTGCCATCTGTCGACAGACTACGATCCTCCAATTGAATTAGATCCAGGTGGTAGTTATGCAGTTGCTTTGATAGGCTTTCACACATACAACAACATACCTAACATATATAAAGGTAAAAATAAATTTTATGTAAAAGAAGGAGCTGCTTGGAGAACCATAACGATACCTACTGGTGCATATGAAATAACACATTTGGAAAACTTGCTTCAAAATGAGCTTGTTGGTGCTACAGCAACACGTGAACAAAAGCAGCTAGCTTTGATTCTAAGACCTAATCCGAACACCATTAGATGTGAAATAAAGTGTTTCTCAAGTATCAGTTTTGAATCTGATGATTCGATTGGGCGAATGCTGGGATTTTCAAAGCAAGTTCTTCAACCAGGTGTCTTCCATGAATCTGATTTACCTGTTGAAATAGTGGATGTTAAACAGATTCGTATAGAAATTAATATTGTGTCTGGTTGTTACTATAATGGAAAACCTTCACATACGTTATATGAGTTTGCACCGATGGTCGATCCTGGTTATGCAATCGATATAGAACCTAAGAATCTAATTTATTTACCAGTAAACAAACGAGAGATTTCAAATATAAGCATCGATATCGTGGATCAAGATTCAGTTCCTGTAAACTTTCAAGGTGAAGAGGTGTCTGTTCGCTTAGAGCTTAAAAAGATTGCCTAGAATGCTAGTCTTTAAAGATATAAAAGCAAGCGAATCTACCAAAACAAATTTAGTACAGTCAACTCCTTTGAAGCATACACTTCGTTCCGATAATATTAAATTCCTTAAAAGTCTTGGTTATCATGTCATCAAAACTAGAAATATTCAAAGACCCCAAGTTTGACGACTCCATTGATCGAGAAGAACTTAGGTCTTACTATTCATCAACTAAATCGTTTGGTAACAGCGATGAAGTTGAAATAAACATCAATCAGCAAGATGCATTCGTATGTCTAGCAGATTCAGCTCTAATAATAGAAGGTGCTCTGGAACCTCTAGCAGTACAAAATGCTACTGGTGTCTGCCACATGTCAAATAACGGAGGAGTAGCTCTGTTTGAATCAATGATCTATGAATTAAATAACAAGGAAGTGGAACGAGTACGAGATCCATACACCACAACAAACATCAAAACTCTGCTTTCGTTTAGTAAGAATGAAGCGAAATCTCTTAGCAATGCTGGGTTGAATGTATCATCAGATCACATCACCTTAAACGATAACAAGTTTCACTTGCTCCTACCTCTTTGGTTCCTCTTCAGTTTCTTTCATCACTTTAAAGGAGTTCTCTGTGGTAAACATACTTTCCGATTTACGAGAGCTCGAAATGATGCCAACAGTTACTACAGTACTGGTACAGCAAGATCTAAGATAACTGTAACCAACATGTTTTTAAAAGCAAAACATGTATTTCCAAACAATCAAATGAAGTTGGAACTGATGGATAAAATAGCAAAAGACACATTTATATTTCTCGCATATCGGAAATGGGATATATATGAGCTGCCAGCTCTCAGAGATATTAATAAAGATGTGTGGTCTGTTAAAACTGCAACCAACTTAGAAAGACCTAGATATGTGATTATAGCATTTCAAACAGATCGGAAAGATAACATAGGCAAAAAAGGTGACTTCTTCGATAACATCGGTATGGTAGATCTACGAGTGTTCCTAAATTCAGAATGCTACCCTTATGAAGCTATGAATATGGATTTTGAAAAATCAAAATATGTTGAAGCCTACCAGATGTATACAGATTTTCAAAAAAGTTTTTACTATAAAAACATGTCGGAGCCTCTTTTAAATTATGATGAGTTTAAAGATCGAGCTCTATTTGTAATCGATTGTCAACACCAGAATGAATCAATCAAGTCTTCAACAGTCGACATCAAAGTGGAGTTTATGAGTAAAGACAATTTTGCTCCGAGAACTAGAGCTTACTGTTTAATTATTCATGATTGTGTATTTGAATATAAACCTCTAACTGGTATTGTAAGCGCCATTATGTAATATTTTGTATGTAAATCTTATTACTCCTAATAAATTAATTGTATTACAATCGAATGTTTTATTTCTAACCTTAAACCGTTGTCTAAGAAACAAATTTGGTGGGTTTACAATATAAAAACGGCGAACGTTAAGTAGACGCATCCCGTGAAACCAGAGAGAATTCACGTCGCTCGCTTGGCGTGCGGCGTTGCCGGCTTGTGCTTTCTACCCTCAAACAAGGAAAATAAAATATAAATAAATAGGTCAAGTAGAGTGATAATAAATTGAGCAGAGCCAATTTATATAATCTATTGTTATGAAAATGAATCGAGTTAACAGACGGTGACTATTTAATTAATTCTACTGGCATGAAAATGACTTAAATGTGTCAACTTAACAGACATGCTATATTATGGATGCATTGTGCACTTATAAATTGATCACTCCCAAACCAGTAAACAGAAAATTATAAAACTTTGTCAGGTTAATAAAAAGGTCGCGCTCTATGTATGTAAATTAAGAAAAAAAAAAATGTAGCGCAACCGGTTATACGGAGAGTTGACGGTAACTTAATTTTTTTAAATGGCACTGGTACATTTTTTTGCTACTTCCGAATAGATGAGGCGATTCTATATCAGACTCAAGTATCAGATGCCCACTATTCTGCAAAATCTTGCCAAAAATGATGGGAGGTGTCTACTTAACAAGCTGTCTATATGGTGCATTTAAACAGTTATTGTGTCAAAACGAGTAAATAGAAAATTATGAAACTTTGTCGGGTTAATAAAAAGGCCGCGTTCTATGTATGTGAATCGAGAAAAAAAAATGTTGCGCAACCGGTTATACCGAAAGTTGACGGTAACTTAATTTTTTTAAATGCAGTGATACATTTTTTTGCTATTTCCGAATAGATGAGGCGATTCTACACCAGACTCAAGTATCATATGCCCACTATTCTGCAAAACCTTGCCAAAAATGATGGGAGGTGTCTACTTAACAAGCTGTCTATATGGTGCATTTAAACATTTATTGTGTTGAAACGGGTACATAGAAAATTATAAAACTTTGTCTGGTTAATAAAAAGGCCGCGCTCTATGTATGTAAATTAAGAAAAAAAAATGTAGCGCAACCGGTTATACCGAAAATTGACGGTAACTTAATTTTTTTAAATGGCAGTGATACATTTTTTTCCATTTCCGAATAGATGAGGCGATTCTACATCAGACTCAAGTATCATATGCCCACTATTCTGCAAAACCTTGCCAAAAATAATGGGAGGTGTCTACTTAACAAGCTGTCTATATGGTGCATTTAAACATTTATTGTGTCGAAACTGGTAAATAGAAAATTATAAAACTTTGTCAGGTTAATAAAAAGGCCGCGCTCTATGTATGTAAATTAAGAAAAAAAATGTAGCGCAACCGGTTATACCGAAAATTGACGGTAACTTAATTTTTTTAAATGGTAGTGATACATTTTTTTGCTATTTCCGAATAGATGAGGCGATTATACACCAGAATCAAGTATCATATGCCCACTATTCTGCAAAACCTTGCCAAAAATGATGGGAGGTGTCTACTTAACAAGCTGTCTATATGGTGCATTTAAACATTTATTGTGTCAAAACGGGTAAATAGAAAATTATAAAACTTTGTCTGGTTAATAAAAAGGCCGCGCTCTATGTATGTAAATTAAGAAAAAAAAAGTAGCGCAACCGGTTATACCCAAAGTTGACGGTAACTTAATTTTTTTAAATGGCAGTGATACATTTTTTTGCCATTTCCGAATAGATGAGGCGATTCTACATCAGTCTCAAGTATCATATGCCCACTATTCTGCAAACCCTTGCCAAAAATGATGGGAGGTGTCTACTTAACAAGCTGTCTATATGGTGCATTTAAACATTTATTGTGTCGAAACGGGTAAATAGAAAATTATAAAACTTTGTCTGGTTAATAAAAAGGCCGCGCTCTATGTATGTAAATTAAGAAAAAAAAAGTAGCGCAATCGGTTATACCGAAAGTTGACGGTAACTTAATTTTTTTTAATAGCAGTGATACATTGTTTTGCCATTTCCGAATAGATGAGGCGATTCTACATCAGACTCAAGTATCATATGCCCACTATTTTGCAAAATCTTGCCAAAAATGATGGGAGGTGTCTACTTAACAAGCTGTCTATATGGTGCATTTAAACATTTATTGTGTCAAAACGAGTAGATAGAAAATTATGAAACTTTGTCGGGTTAATAAGAAGGCCGCGCTCTATGTATTTGAATCGAGAAAAAAAATGTAGCGCAACCGGTTATACCGAAAGTTTACGGTAACTTAATTTTTTTTAATGGCAGTGATACATTTTTTGCTATTTCCGAATAGATGAGTCGATTCTACACCAGACTCAAGTATCATATGCCCACTATTCTGCGAAATCTTGCCAAAAATGATGGGAGGTGTCTACTTAACAAGCTGTCTATATGGTGCATTTAAACATTTATTGTGTCGAAATGGGTAAATAGAAAATTATAAAACTTTGTGTGGTTAATAAAAAGGCCGCGCTCTATGTATGTAAATTAAGAAAAAAAAATGTAGCGCAACCGGTTATACCGAAAATTGACGGTAACTTAATTTTTTTAAATGGCAGTGGTACATTTTTTTTCCATTTCCGAATAGATGAGGCGATTCTACATCAGACTCAAGTATCATATGCCCACTATTCCGCAAAACCTTGCCAAAAATGATGGGAGGTGTCTACTTAACAAGCTGTCTATATGGTGCATTTAAACATTTATTGTGTCGAAATGGGTAAATAGAAAATTATAAAACTTTGTCAGGTTAATAAAAAGGCCGCGCTCTATGTACGTAAATTAAGAAAAAAAATGTAGCGCAACCGGTTTACCGAAAATTGACGGCAACTTAATTTTTTTAAATGGCAGTGATAATTTTTTTTGCTATTTCCGAATAGATGAGGCGATTCTACGCCAGACTCAAGTATCATACGCCGACTATTCTGCGACACCTTGCCTAAAATGATAGGAGGTGTCTACTTAACAAGCTGTCTATATGGTGCATTTAAACATTTATTGTGTCGAAACGAGTAAATAGAAAATTATGAAACTTTGTCGGGTTAATAAAAACGCCGCGCTCTATGTATGTGAATTGAGAAAAAAAATGTAGCGCAACCGATTATACGAAAGTTGACGGTAACTTAATTTTTTTAAATGGCAGTGATGCGTTTCTTTGCTATTTCCGAATAGATGAGGCGAGTCTACACCAGACGCATCTATTATACACTTACTATTCTCAAACACATAAACAAAAAGCGAAGGGACGCAATAATAAACGCGAACATACACAGAACTACTTTTATTAAGTATATTTGTGCCGACCTCCATTAGCAGTAAAGGAAAATACTTATATTGTTCTGCCTAAGGAAACGGGGGTATTGCTAGTCCAAATAAAATAAAACCGCCAGTCGGCGGTTTTATAGGTTCCTTAATTAAAAAGCCGCTGAAAATGTTACTTATTTTATTATATCAGCTGCATATGAGTAAATATACAAACAGCGACCGACGGCGGTTTTTTCTCCGTTGAGCAAGATTACCGCCGGCGGCTGCGTAAACTAAAACGTAAATTGAGACTACAGTTTTTTAACGTCAAAGCATTATGTGTTGTGTTAAAACATCACTTTAAAATTACCCTAATAATATTATTATTTTTAGGATTGTTACCTACTCGCTATATATAATTATCATGCATTTTTTGTCAATTCAAATCGTTAGTTGCCATCAATATGTTTAGTACATAATTACACATATTTGAATGTGTCTTTTGTACATTGTTTAATAACCAAAGAAGTTGATGTGTATGATAAAAATACCTATAAAGTTTTTATATTCCTAGACACAGGTTTCGCCTTTTGGCATCGTCCAAGAAAAAGACTAAGTATAATATAAAGTCAGCTCTTCGGTGGAAATGAAGCGTAAGACAATAAAATAGATTTTTAACGTATCTTTTATTTTCCGATAGAAACTCAATCTCTTTCATTGTTACCTTCACACTGGCTGTACAATAAGTATTGTTTTATCAAATGGAAAAAGTCTGGACACAGCAAAAAAAATTTGCGAAAATAAACTTATAATGTTCCCGAAGAAACTGGTTTCCCTGCCAACGAACCTTAAACAAAATTAAACTATTCGAATTTGAAGCATTTAATGAGATTTCGCTACCATAACGCACTTACCACGTCCAGAATTTCTTTTCTTAGAAACATGCATTATATTTCAAAGGGAAATGCGGAAATGCCATAATAGAAGGCGTGTTCAGTTTAAAAAAATTTAAGTACACTTGGAGAACCCAAATCAAGAATTAGGCTTTTCAGTGAATTTTCTTTTAAAATATTACTAATGGGGAGATCCCGACTTTTGAATTTGGAAAAAATTTCTTCAAATGAGTGCTAATTAGGCCCCCTAGAACACATATCCGGGATGAGTTTCAATTTTTTCCATGTTTATATATATATATATATATATATATATATATATATATATATATATATATATATATATATATATATATATATATATATATATATATATATATATATATATATATATATATATATATATTTATTTATTTATTTATTTATATATGTAGTTATCAGACCGATAAGTCAAAAAATAATTTAATGTGGTGAATACCTTCCTTTTGCAAGTGGCTTGGACAAGTTCGTTATCCGGGAAAATCGGCGCAGGTCTTCCTGGAAAATTTTGTGTTTTCTTTCGAAAAAAATGTATATCACCGGAAATAATAAAACAGGTTCATTGCCTAAATATTACCAATGTTGACGTTTTAAATCGCGACTTTGACGTTTTGAGGAAAACCTAAAATTATTTTTCTTTAAATGCCTATCACTTTTTTATCATTTCACCTACAGAGCTACATTTTGGCAGGTAACTTACCTATAATGATATAAACCCGTGTAACAAAGTTATTGGCCCTTGCTTTGTTATTTCTGGAAATATTATTTTTTTTCGAAAGAAAACACAAAATGTTCCAGGAAAACCAGAGCCGATTTTCCTGGTTAACAAAGTTATCAAAGCCACTTGCAAAAGGAAGGTAGTCACCAAATTTGATCTATTTCGGGCCATTATTTTTTTAGTTTTCGGTGTGATATATATATATATATATATATATATATATATATATATATATATATATATATATATATATATATATATATATATATATATATATATATATATATACAGGGTCGCTGATAAGTCTGGAAACGGTCGATTATCCGGGAAAATATACAAGGTGTCGAAAAAAGTTTTATACAAAAGTTTTTGGGTTCTTCAATGTCTACTAGGCGGTGATAATTTTATTTATACAGGGTTGGTCATACAGGCGTGGCACACCAATATTAATTTTTTTTTAAATGGAACACCCTATATATTATTCGATATTTCAATCCTTCTCTTAATTTTGAGCAACATTTATGAGAAGCATAATGTACCTAAACTCAATCGTTTCCGGGTAAAAAAATAAATAAAAATAAACGCTACTGTTTTTAAAATCTATTGGATGAAGAACAAAAATAAATGAAAAGTAGATAGAATATCTCTTGAAAACAATCTGTGAGTGTGAAAAGAACCGGTTGCGATGTTTTTAACATTGTTTGGAATCCCAAGATAAGATAAGATGCCCATAAGAAACCCAGTATTATTCTTTTGTTTTAAAATGTTTCCAGGACAACGAATGTCAAACATTCATTCAGTGTCAACAGTTTTGAAACATTAGTAATTTAGTGTCAACAGTTTTTGTGCAAAATGGCAAGTTTAAGTGAAACCGAACGTATCGAAATTTTAATGATGATAGGGTACGGTGATAGAACACGAAGTTTTGCTCAAGTGGTGATTATGTTCAATGAGTTGCATCCTGAGCGGGAATCGATCTCCAAATCCACAGTTTCGAAAACTTTGCATAGTTTTCACGAAACTGGCGGTATCAAGGATAAACCTAGAACTGGAAGGACAGTAACCGTTACAAATGAAGAAAATTCTTTGAATGTAATATTGGATGTGGTGGAAAATCCGAAAACTTCGGCACAGCAATTGGCTTTAAATCACAATATGAGTCGATATTCAATTCAAAAGATTACGAAGCGGGAAAAGTTCCGTCCATATAAAATTCATTTATTGCAAGAACTGAGTGAAGACGATTTTGATCGCAGAATCGAGTTCTGTGAACTTATTATGGAGAAGTTACGCCAAAATTTTAACTTTGCCAACCACATTTTGTTTTCCGACGAATCTACATTTTGTTTGAATGGACAAGTCAACCGACACAACTGTAGGTACTGGTCAGACGAAAACCCACATTGGATGGAACAAATTCACACCCAAAGACCGCAAAAAGTAAATGTTTGGTGTGCTATTATTGGTGGACATATCATAGGACCTTATTTTATACACGGTAATTTGAACTCTGCTCGATATTTGACACTTTTGCAAGAATCAATTGTTCCAGACGTTAGTCGATTATTTCCGAACAATAACGACCCAAATCTACCAACGGAAGAAATATGGTTTCAGCAGGATGGGGCACCCCCTCATTTTGGAATTGAGGTACGGGAATATCTGAATCAAACCTTTCCTGGCAGATGGATAGGGCGCAGGGGCACTATTGAATGGCCAGCTAGGTCTCCCGACATGACGCCGCTTGACTTTTTTTTGTGGGGTCATGTAAAAAATTTAATTTACCAAAATAGACCGCAGAATATTGAAGAGTTGCAAGCAAGGATTGTGCATGAAATTAATAACATTCCTCAAAACGCTCTTGTAAATGCAGTGCAATGTTTTGTTAAGCGAATTCATTATTGTCAGGAGGTCAATGGAGATCACTTTGAACATCTTATAAAATAGGATTCCAAACAATGTTAAAAACATCGCAACCGGTTCTTTTCACACTCACAGATTGTTTTCAAGAGATATTCTACTTTTCATTTATTTTTGTTCTTCATCCAATAAATTTTAAAAACAATAGCGTTTATTTTTATTTATTTTTTTACCCGGAAACGATTGAGTTTATGTACATCATGCTTCTGATAAATGTTGCTCAAAATTAAGAGAAGGATTGAAATATCGAATAATATATAGGGTGTTCCATTAAAAAAAAATTGGTGTGCCACGCCTGTATGACCAACCCTGTATAAATGAAATTATCACCGCCTAGTAGACATTGAAGAACCCAAAAACTTTTGTATAAAACTTTTTTCGACACCTTGTATATTTTCCCGGATAATCGACCGTTTCCAGACTTATCAGCGACCCTGTATATATATATATATATATATATATATATATATATATATATATATATATATATATATATATATATATATATATATATATATATATATATATATATATATATATATATATATCGAAACTGACCCCGGATATATTTTCTAGGGGGCATACTGAGCGCTCATTTGAAGAAATTTGTTAACAATTCAAAAGTCGAGATCTCCTCATTAGTGAATCCTGCTTAAGAAAATTTACTAAAAATGACTTGAAATTTTATCTTTACTAAAAAATCTACTAGTTGCCACATGATTCATGAATGAAACCTTTACCAGGGTTGCGTTCCAGGCAGGCAACCTTCTTATGTTAGAATTTACAAACAGTTTTGAAACACATTTTTTGTTCGGAAACCCTGGTCCGATTGGCGTGGCTAATGAACTTTTTTAAGCTATTAACAAAGAAAAGACACGTGCAAAGTTTCAATGAAAACAGTTAAATTTTTAGTGAATTTTATTTTTAAATTTCTTTAAATGAGCGCGAAGTAGGCCACCTAGACACTGAAAACAAAAAAAATAATGGGCCGATCTTAGTAAAATATGAGAAGTACCTCCAGTTTCAGTGGCTTTGATAAGTTCGTTATGCAGCAAAATGGCTCAAGTTATCCCGAAAAATTATATGTTTTCTACACCGATTCTACACCAGACGCATCTATTATACACCCACTATTCCCAAACACATTAACAAAAAGTGAAGGGACGCAATAATAAACGGAAACATACACAGAACTAGGTTTCGCCTTTTGGCATCGTCCAAGAAAAAGACTAAGTATAATATAAAGTCAGCTCTTCGGTGGAAATGAAGCGTAAGACAATAAAATAGATTTTTAACGTATCTTTTATTTTCCTATAGAAACTCCATCTGCTTCATTGTTACCTTCACACTGGCTGTACAATGAGTATTGTTTTATCAAATTAAAAAAGTTTGGACGCAGTAAGTGCGTTATGGTTGTGATTTTTCATAAAAATATTTTTAAATAGCAAATATGTTGTAAAGAAAGCAGGCATAAAATTTGGCTATTAGTAGCACCTATATAGTATAAACAATGTGTCATGTGTCATCAACATTCCTTTCTTTTTGGAAAATGTGCAAAAATTTCCAAAAGCAAACTTAGTGTTCCCGAAAAAACTGGTTTGTTACCATAACGCACTTGCTGCGTCCAGAATTTCTTTTCTTCCAAACATGCATTATATTTCGATGGAAAATGCAAAAATGCAATAACATAAGGCGTGTTCAATAAAAAAAAAAGAAAATTTGTATCATCAACGACTTATGGGTCAACCTGCGATTGTAGAAATATTTTTGTAAGGTGTAGATCAAGACACCCTACAATTAATGTATACATGTTTCTTTGTATCTTGTATAGTAACGGATACATTGTACTTTATTGATTTTTTTACGAAAATGCGACAACAATTTATATACCACTAAACGATAAACTCTATAGGTAAGACTAATGCTAAAGCATCAGATTAAGGGTCAATTTTCCTGTAATGATATAAACCCGTGTACCACAGTTGGTTGCCCTTGCTTTGTTATTTCTGGAGATATATATTTTTTTTCGAAAGAAAACACAAAATGTTCCGGGAAAACCTGAGCCGATTTTCCTGGCTTACGAACTTATCCAAGCCACCTACAAAAAGGAGGTATTCATCAAATTTATTCGAAATCAGCCCCTAATTATTTGAATTCTCGGTGTGATATATATATATATATATATATATATATATATATATATATATATATATATATATATATATATATATATATATATACAAACAGATAAAAATTGAAACTGACCACGGATATGTGTTCTAGGGGGCCTAATTAGCGCTAATTTGAAGAAATTTTTTAACAATTCAAAAGTCGACATCTCCTCATTAGTGAATTTTGTTTCAGAAAATTCACTAAGAATGACTTGAAACTTTATCTTTACTAAAAAAGCTACTACGTGCCACATGATTCATGAATGAAACCTTTAAGCAGGGTTGCGTCCCAGGCAGGCAACCTTCTTATGTTAGAATTTACAAACATTTTTTGTAGACATTTTTTGCTCGGAAAAACTGGTCGGATTGAGGTGGCTAATGAACTTTTTTAAGCTATTAACAAACAAAAGACATGTGCAAAGTTTCAATGAAATCGGTAAATTTTTTTGTGAATTTTCTTTTCCAAATTTCTTCAAACCAGCGCGAAGTAGGCCCCCTAGAACACATATTCGGGGTAACTGTCGGTTTCTATATGCGTATATATATATATATATATATATATATATATATATATATATATATATATATATATATATATATATATATATATATATATATATATATATATATATATATGTATCCTGTACTTGGGGGACAGTATTATATACACATGCTAATTTACAAAACCATTACACTTATGTTTGCCATCGCAATGTACTAGCTATGCAGAAAGTTATTTGGATTTTATATTTTTAAAATGTCGTTTGTACATAACGTTTAATAAGAAATTATGTGATACTACCACTTCTTGGAATAAATGGGAATTCAGAATATTTGCACTCTATATGTTGGTTTAGAAAAATTAAAAATAATACACATGTTGGTCATCACAATGAACTAGTTATACAGAAATGCTTTTGTCCATTGCATTTCAATTATATGTGAACCTACCATATTTTGTGTTACTTCTTGGAATAAATAGCAATTCACAATAATTGAACTGTATATGTTTAAAAATAATAATAAAAATAATACACATGTTGGTCATCTTAATGAAATAGCTATACAGAAATGTCTTTTGTAAAAAACATTCAAAGAATTACAGGTGGAACTACAATATTTTTGTTACTTTTTGGAATAAATAGCAATTCACAACAATTGAACTCTATATGTTTTAAAACAATTAAAAATAATACACATCTTGGTCATCTCAATGAACTAGCTATACAGAAATGTCTTTTGTCCATTACATTTAATAAATTATATGTGAACCTACCACACTTTGTGTTACTTTTTGGAATAAATAGCAACTCAACGCACTCATCCAACCGAATGATAAAGGGGAAATTATATTTTGGGCAGGTACTCTCCAATATGTAAATACTTACCTTAGCTAATTGTGTTAGATAGCTTAATTTAACAAGTTTATGTGGGAAAATGTAACATTCCTTTACTAAAACTGTCGTATGTTTGAAAAGATATGTAAGTACATTTATGTACACAATTTGTCTTTATAAACACTACTACATAGGAAACTGTAGAGCTTGTAGCCTTATATAAGGTTAACTTATATTGACATATCTTTTTTCTTGATGGAGTTAAAGAGTGCATCAGATAGAAACTTTTTTATGACAAATTTATTAAATTGAATTAACGTGACCAGGAAAATAATCATTAAGAGATATCTGGGAGTAATTCCGCTGTTCTTTTCAGTGACTATCTCTTTTTCTGAATTAATACTATAGAATAATGTATTTGTATCCACCTGAAACGCTCGCTGTGACGTAACACTGTCAACTGGGTACCAACACATACGTGCACGGTCGCATCTTGCTAGTTGTATATCGTGGACAAGATAATATTGGCTGTTGCTGTGTCTTTAGTTCTCAGTATGACTTTATTACGTAATTTATTTTCTAACTCTGATGCCTTACTTCTGAGAAACGTATCGACTTGATTTATGTTACTGTTAACATGTAAAGGTAAAAATCGCAAAAACGACCCAATAGGATGTTTTAATCGTGTTTTTTCACAACCAGTTCATTTCTTCTCTCCACCAACTTCAAATAGTAATAATGGTAATTATTATATTTTATTTAATTACTTGAAAATAGCAAAAAAAGTATGGTGCTTTAGTCCTGAAGAATTGTAAATATTAATTTATCACCTGAAGGTTATCGTGTTTATCGAATTGTTCTAACAGAGAAGCGCGTGCACGCACGCACAAACACACAAAGTCATATTCGCGCGCGCGCACACATAGCACGCACATATATATATTACATTAAGAAATGTTAATTTTTTTTTAAATACCATACACCATAAACTTACATAAAACTACTGTCAAGGCATCAGAGATAGGGTCTATTTGAAATTAAATTTCTGTAAATATTTTATTAGTAAATGACGCTTACAGCTAAATCTTAATGGTTTGTGGAACACTCTTCTTGCTACATTTTCTGTACATAACCCGTGTTTCTTTAAGGTTTTGCCTAAATGTTGTCAATTTTGACGTTCCACATTGCGATTTGACGTTTTGAGAGAAACCCGCAACTTTTTTAATTCCTACAACTGTTTTGTGTTTTAACTTACACATATAAATTTTGCTACATGGCTCACTCTTTGTAATGCAAAGACGCTTACCAAATTTGGTCCCCCTTATTTTGTTATTTCGGGACATAAAAAAAAGCTGAAGAAAACATATAATTTTTCGGGATAACTTGAGCCATTTTGCTGCATAACGAACTTATCAAAGCCACTGAAACTGGAGGTACTTCTCATATTTTACTAAGATCGGCCCATTATTTTTTTTGTTTTCAGTGTCTAGGTGGCCTACTTCGCGCTCATTTAAAGAAATTTAAAAATAAAATTCACAAAAAAATTAACTGTTTTCATTGAAACTTTGCACGTGTCTTTTCTTTGTTAATAGCTTAAAAAAGTTCATTAGCCACGCCAATCGGACCAGGGTTTCCGAACAAAAAATGTGTTTCAAAACTGTTTGTAAATTCTAACATAAGAAGGTTGCCTGCCTGGAACGCAACCCTGGTAAAGGTTTCATTCATGAATCATGTCGCAACTAGTAGATTTTTTAGTAAAGATAAAATTTCAAGTCATTTTTAGTAAATTTTCTTAAACAGGATTCACTAATGAGGAGATCTCGACTTTTGAATTGTTAACAAATTTCTTGAAATGAGCGCTCATTATGCCCCCTAGAAAATATATCCGGGGTCAGTTTCGATATATATATATATATATATATATATATATATATATATATATATATATATATATATATATATATATATATATATATATATATATATATATATATATATATATATATATATATATATATATTCTTCAAATGAGCGCTCATTATGCCCCCTAGAAAATATATCCGGGGTCAGTTTCGATATATATATATATATATATATATATATATATATATATATATATATATATATATATATATATATATATATATATATATATATATCGAAACTGACCCCGGATATATTTTCTAGGGGGCATAATGAGCGCTCATTTGAAGAAATTTGTTAACAATTCAAAAGTCGAGATCTCCTCATTAGTGAATCCTGTTTAAGAAAATTTACTAAAAATGACTTGAAATTTTATCTTTACTAAAAAATCTACTAGTTGCCACATGATTCATGAATGAAACCTTTACCAGGGTTGCGTTCCAGGCAGGCAACCTTCTTATGTTAGAATTTACAAACAGTTTTGAAACACATTTTTTGTTCGGAAACCCTGGTCCGATTGGCGTGGCTAATGAACTTTTTTAAGCTATTAACAAAGAAAAGACACGTGCAAAGTTTCAATGAAAACAGTTAATTTTTTTGTGAATTTTATTTTTAAATTTCTTTAAATGAGCGCGAAGTAGGCCACCTAGACACTGAAAACAAAAAAAATAATGGGCCGATCTTAGTAAAATATGAGAAGTACCTCCAGTTTCAGTGGCTTTGATAAGTTCGTTATGCAGCAAAATGGCTCAAGTTATCCCGAAAAATTATATGTTTTCTTCAGCTTTTTTTTATCTCCCGAAATAACAAAATAAGGGGGACCAAATTTGGTAAGCGTCTTTGCATTACAAAGAGTGAGCCATGTAGCTAAATTTATATGTGTAAGTTAAAACACAAAACAGTTGTAGGAATTAAAAAAGTTGCGGGTTTCTCTCAAAACGTCAAATCGCAATGTGGAACGTCAAAATTGACAACATTTAGGCAAAACCTTAAAGAAACACGGGTTATGTACAGAAAATGTAGCAAGAAGAGTGTTCCACAAACCATTAAGATTTAGCTGTAGGCGTCATTTACTAAAATATTTACAGAAATTTAATTTCAAATAGACCCTATCTCTGATGCCTTGACAGTAGTTTTATGTAAGTTTATGGTGTATGGTATTTTAAAAAAATTAACATTTCTTAATGTAATATATATGTGCGTGCTATGTGTGCGCGCGCGCGAATATGACTTTGTGTGTTTGTGCGTGCGTGCACGCGCTTCTCTGTTAGAACAATTCGATAAACACGATAACCTTCAGGTGATAAATTAATATTTACAATTCTTCAGGACTAAAGCACCATACTTTTTTTGCTATTTTCAAGTAATTAAATAAAATATAATAATTACCATTATTACTATTTGAAGTTGGTGGAGAGAAGAAATGAACTGGTTGTGAAAAAACACGATTAAAACATCCTATTGGGTCGTTTTTGCGATTTTTACTTTTACATGTTAACAGTAACATAAATCAAGTCGATACGTTTCTCAGAAGTAAGGCATCAGAGTTAGAAAATAAATTACGTAATAAAGTCATACTGAGAATTAAAGACACAGCAACAGCCAATATTATCTTGTCCACGATATACAACTAGCAAGATGCGACCGTGCACGTATGTGTTGGTACCCAGTTGACAGTGTTACGTCACAGCGAGCGTTTCAGGTGGATACAAATACATTATTCTATAGTATTAATTCAGAAAAAGAGATAGTCACTGAAAAGAACAGCGGAATTACTCCCAGATATCTCTTAATGATTATTTTCCTGGTCACGTTAATTCAATTTAATAAATTTGTCATAAAAAAGTTTCTATCTGATGCACTCTAACTCCATCAAGAAAAAAGATATGTCAATATAAGTTAACCTTATATAAGGCTACAAGCTCTACAGTTTCCTATGTAGTAGTGTTTATAAAGACAAATTGTGTACATAAATGTACTTACATATCTTTTCAAACATACGACAGTTTTAGTAAAGGAATGTTACATTTTCCCACATAAACTTGTTAAATTAAGCTATCTAACACAATTAGCTAAGGTAAGTATTTACATATTGGAGAGTACCTGCCCAAAATATAATTTCCCCTTTATCATTCGGTTGGATGAGTGCGTTGAGTTGCTATTTATTCCAAAAAGTAACACAAAGTGTGGTAGGTTCACATATAATTTATTAAATGTAATGGACAAAAGACATTTCTGTATAGCTAGTTCATTGAGATGACCAAGATGTGTATTATTTTTAATTGTGTTAAAACATATAGAGTTCAATTATTGTGAAATTATATTTATTCCAAAAAGTAACAAAAATATGGTAGTTTCACCTATAATTCTTTAAATGTAATGTACAAAAGACATTTCTGTATAACTAGTTCATTGAGATTACCAAGATGTGTATTATTTTTAATTGTTTTAAAACATATAGAGTTCAATTGTTGTGAATTGCTATTTATTCCAAAAAGTAACAAAAATATTGTAGTTCCACCTGTAATTCTTTGAATGTTTTTTACAAAAGACATTTCTGTATAGCTATTTCATTAAGATGACCAACATGTGTATTATTTTTATTATTATTTTTAAACATATACAGTTCAATTATTGTGAATTGCTATTTATTCCAAGAAGTAACACAAAATATGGTAGGTTCACATATAATTGAAATGCAATGGACAAAAGCATTTCTGTATAACTAGTTCATTGTGATGACCAACATGTGTATTATTTTTAATTTTTCTAAACCAACATATAGAGTGCAAATATTCTGAATTCCCATTTATTCCAAGAAGTGGTAGTATCACAAAATTTCTTATTAAACGTTATGTACAAACGACTTTTTAAAATATAAAATCCAAATAACTTTCTGCATAGCTAGTACATTGCGATGGCAAACATAAGTGTAATGGTTTTGTAAATTAGCATGTGTATATAATACTGTCCCCCAAGTACAGGATACATATATATATATATATATATATATATATATATATATATATATATATATATATATATATATATATATATATATATATATACGCATATAGAAACCGACAGTTACCCCGAATATGTGTTCTAGGGGGCCTACTTCGCGCTCGTTTGAAGAAATTTGGAAAAGAAAATTCACAAAAAAATTTACCGATTTCATTGAAACTTTGCACATGTCTTTTGTTTGTTAATAGCTTAAAAAAGTTCATTAGCCACCTCAATCCGACCAGTTTTTCCGAGCAAAAAATGTCTACAAAAAATGTTTGTAAATTCTAACATAAGAAGGTTGCCTGCCTGGGACGCAACCCTGCTTAAAGGTTTCATTCATGAATCATGTGGCACGTAGTAGCTTTTTTAGTAAAGATAAAGTTTCAAGTCATTCTTAGTGAATTTTCTGAAACAAAATTCACTAATGAGGAGATGTCGACTTTTGAATTGTTAAAAAATTTCTTCAAATTAGCGCTAATTAGGCCCCCTAGAACACATATCCGTGGTCAGTTTCAATTTTTATCTGTTTGTATATATATATATATATATATATATATATATATATATATATATATATATATATATATATATATATATATATATATATATATATATATATATATATATATCACACCGAGAACTCAAATAATTAGGGGCTGATTTCGAATAAATTTGATGAATACCTCCTTTTTGTAGGTGGCTTGGATAAGTTCGTAAGCCAGGAAAATCGGCTCAGGTTTTCCCGGAACATTTTGTGTTTTCTTTCGAAAAAAAATATATATCTCCAGAAATAACAAAGCAAGGGCAACCAACTGTGGTACACGGGTTTATATCATTACAGGAAAATTGACCCTTAATCTGATGCTTTAGCATTAGTCTTACCTATAGAGTTTATCGTTTAGTGGTATATAAATTGTTGTCGCATTTTCGTAAAAAAATCAATAAAGTACAATGTATCCGTTACTATACAAGATACAAAGAAACATGTATACATTAATTGTAGGGTGTCTTGATCTACACCTTACAAAAATATTTCTACAATCGCAGGTTGACCCATAAGTCGTTGATGATACAAATTTTCTTTTTTTTTATTGAACACGCCTTATGTTATTGCATTTTTGCATTTTCCATCGAAATATAATGCATGTTTGGAAGAAAAGAAATTCTGGACGCAGCAAGTGCGTTATGGTAACAAACCAGTTTTTTCGGGAACACTAAGTTTGCTTTTGGAAATTTTTGCACATTTTCCAAAAAGAAAGGAATGTTGATGACACATGACACATTGTTTATACTATATAGGTGCTACTAATAGCCAAATTTTATGCCTGCTTTCTTTACAACATATTTGCCATTTAAAAATATTTTTATGAAAAATCACAACCATAACGCACTTACTGCGTCCAAACTTTTTTAATTTGATAAAACAATACTCATTGTACAGCCAGTGTGAAGGTAACAATGAAGCAGATGGAGTTTCTATAGGAAAATAAAAGATACGTTAAAAATCTATTTTATTGTCTTACGCTTCATTTCCACCGAAGAGCTGACTTTATATTATACTTAGTCTTTTTCTTGGACGATGCCAAAAGGCGAAACCTAGTTCTGTGTATGTTTCCGTTTATTATTGCGTCCCTTCGCTTTTTGTTAATGTGTTTGGGAATAGTGGGTGTATAATAGATGCGTCTGGTGTAGAATCGCCTCATCTATTCGGAAATATCAAAAAATGTATCATTGCCATTTAAAAAAATTAAGTTACCGTCAACTTTCGGTATAACCGGTTGCGCTACATTTTTTTTTCTTAATTTACATACACGGAACGCGGCCTTTTTATTAACCTGACAAAGTTTTATAATTTTCTACTTACTCGTTTCGACACAATAAATGTTTAAATGCACCATATAGACAGCTTGTTAAGTAGACACCTCCCATCATTTTTGGCAAGGTTTTGCAGAATAGTGGGCATATGATACTTGAGTCTAATGTAGAATCGCCTGGTCTATTCGGAAATAGCAAAAAAAATGTATCACTGCCATTTAAAAAAATTGAGTTACCGTCAACTTTCGGTATAACCGGTTGCGTCACATTTTTTTCTTAATTTAGATATATAGAGCGCGGCCTTTTTATTAACCTGACAAGGTTTTGTAATTTTATATTTACTCGTTTCGACACAATAAATGTTTAAATGCACCATATAGACAGCTTGTTAAGTAGACACCTCCCATCATTTTTGGCAAGGTTTTGCAAAATAGTGGGCATATGATACTTGAGTTTGGTGTAGAATCGCCTGATCTATTCGGAAATAGCAAAAAAATGTATCACTGCTATTTAAAAAAATTAAGTTACCGTCAACTTTCGGTATAACCGGTTGCGCTACATTTTTTTCTTAATTTAGATACATAGAGCGCGGCCTTTTTATTAACCTGACAAGGTTTTGTAATTTTATATTTACTCGTTTCGACACAATAAATGTTTAAATGCACCATATAGGCAGCTTGTTAAGTAGACACCTCCCATCATTTTTGGCAAGGTTTTGCAAAATAGTGGGCATATGATACTTGAGTCTGGTGTAGAATCGCCTGATCTATTCAGAAATAGCAAAAAAATGTATCACTGCCATTTAAAAAAATTTAGTTACCGTCAACTTTCGGTATAACCGGTTGCGCTACATTTTTTTTCTTAATTTACATACACGGAACGCGGCCTTTTTATTAACCTGACAAAGTTTTGTAATTTTATATTTACTCGTTTCGACACAATAAATGTTTAAATGCACCATATAGACAGCTTGTTAAGTAGACACCTCCCATCATTTTTGGCAAGGTTTTGCAGAATAGTGGGCATATGATACTTGAGTCTACTGTAGAATCGCCTGTTCTATTCGGAAATAGCAAAAAAATGTATCACTGCCATTTAAAAAAATTGAGTTACCGTCAACTTTCGGTATAACCGGTTGTGCTACATTTTTTTCTTAATTTAGATACATAGAGCGCGGCCTTTTTATTAACCTGACAAGGTTTTGTAATTTTATATTTACTCGTTTCGACACAATAAATGTTTAAATGCACCATATAGACAGCTTGTTAAGTAGACGCCCCCCATCATTTTTGGCAAGGTTTTGCAAAATAGTGGGCATATGATACTTGAATCTGGTGTAGAATCGCCTGATCTATTCAAAAAAAGCAAAAAAATGTATCACTGCCATTTAAAAAAATGAAGTTACCGTCAACTTTCGGTATAACCGGTTGCGCTACATTTTTTTTCGTAATTTACATACATGGAGCGCGGCCTTTTTATTAACCTGACAAAGTTTTGTAATTTTATATTTACTCGTTTCGACACAATAAATGTTTAAATGCACCATATAGACAGCTTGTTAAGTAGACACCTCCCATCATTTTTGGCAAGGTTTTGCAGAATAGTGGGCATATGATACTTGAGTCTGGCGTAGAATCGCCTCATCTATTCGGAAATAGAAAAAGAATGTATCACTGCAATTTAAAAAAATTAAGTTACTGTCAACTTTCGGTATAACCGGTTGCGCTATATTTTTTTCTTAATTTAGATACATAGAGCGCGGCCTTTTTATTAACCTGACAAAGTTTTGTAATTTTCTATTTACTCGTTTCGACACAATAAATGTTTAAATGCACCATATAGACAGCTTGTTAAGTAGACACCTCCCATCATTTTTGGCAAGGTTTTGGAGAATAGTGGGCATATGATACTTGAGTCTAATGTAGATTCGCCTCATCTATTCGGAAATAGAAAAAAAAATGTATCACTGCCATTAAAAAAAATTAAGTTACCGTCAACTTTCGGTATAACCGGTTGCGCTACATTTTTTTTCTTAATTTACATACATAGAGCGCGGCCCTTTTATTAACCTGACAAAGTTTTATAATTTTCTGTTTACTGGTTTGGGAGCGATCAATTTATAAGTGCACAATATAGCACATAATATAGCATGTCTGTTAAGTTGACACATTTAAGTCATCTTCATGTCAGTACGATTAATTAAATAGTCCCCGTCTGTTAACTTCATTCATTTTCATAACAGATTATATAAATTGGCTCTGCTCGATTTATTATCACTCTACATGACCTATTTATTTATATTTTATTTTCCTTGTTTGAGGGTAGAAAGCACAAGCCGGCAACGCCGCACGCCAAGCGAGCGACGTAATTATCTCTGGTTTCACGGGATGCATCTACTTAACGTTCGCCCCGACGATAATGAAACGGTTACTCAGCTGGTGTAATATTTAAACGATTGAAATAAAAACATAACGTTTTGTTTGCATGTGATTTAATTCGATCGAGTTAATTTTTTAATTGTCATGACCGCACCCAGCTAATGATTTAAACTGTTATTAGCTGGCCACTCAACTAAACCGGAAAGACTTGTGATAACGGTTAATCAGCTGGTGTAATATGTAAGCGTTTGAAATAAAATCATAACGTTTTATTTCGCTTTCATTTAATTCGGTCGAGTTAATTTTTTTCATCCTAGTGTTTTATATTAATTATCTTGATGTAATCCTCAGGTTAGGTGTCTTTAATAGGTGGTTTATATTTCTTACGTATTACTTATTTTGATATACTTCTCAGGTTAGATAGGTTTGATAAGTGGTTTATATTTTATTACTAATAATTAAATTTTATTACACACGTCATTTTAAATGGTGGTTCCTCGTTTGCATAATACAGGTTAGCTGGATTTTGAATTTGATTACGTCATCTCAGGTCAGTTCGCTAAATCTTCGGGTTAAATACGACGTCAGGTGGCGGAGATATTCGGGTTAGGTTCGGTGTCAGGTGGCGGAACTACTCGGGTTAGGTCGGGGGCGGTCGGGTCTGGTCAGTGGCTCCGCCACCCTGTGCTCGGGTTAGGTCGGGGGCGGTCGGGTCTGGTCAGTGGCTCCGCCACCCTGTGCTCGGGTTAGGTCGGGGGCGGTCGGGTCTGGTCAGTTCCGCCACTCCGCCCCCTGGGTGGCGGAGTTAGAACGCATCATCTATACCTACTTATTAGTCTTTGTGTCACTTCATCTTTATTCTTCAGATACTCAGCTTTATGGTTCTGATAGTCGTCCACCCAGGCATCAACAAATGTTTTAGGTACGCCATCTGTGGAATCAATAGGGTCGGCGACGTTACACAATCTACGGCGTTGCACATCTAAATCACTACTTGCAGTTCTTGGGAAAGTCTCTCTTTCGATAATTTTAAACTTTACACGTTTATTGGGCGGGGAACGTCCGAACTTATCGATAGACATTTTATACTAAGCAATAGATAGGCATATATGACCGTATGTAGGTTTACTAGGCGGCAGTAGATAGTGGGGCACCTGGGCTCATCCCCTCCACTTTTTACTGCGCATGCGCGAGTCATCATGCGCATGCGCTGACCTGCGCAGACCTGTGACAGTTGACAGCTGACCTGTCAGATTTGACAGGTGTCAAATGTCACTGACCTGACAGCTGTCAACGTCAGCTGTCACCTGACCTGACATGTGTCAACGTCAAATGTCACCTGACCTGTCAGATGACGTCACAAGCATTCCAAGATGGCTGACCTGTCATAGACAGTTGCAAGCCGGGTTCTCTCTATGGAACTAACCTGAGATGACGTCACAAGCATTCCAAGATGGCTGACCTGTAAGAGACATCTGCAACTCCGGGGTTCTCTCTCTATGGAACTAACCTGAGATGACGTCACAAGCATTCCAAGATGTCTGACCTGTGTGTCCATAGATATCTACAAGTCAGGTTAGCTCTCCATGTGTGTTTGTCTGATTGTTTATTAAGGTTATGTATTTGTTTATTAAGGTTATGTTCGCTCACGTGTCATCTGTTTGTTTATTAAGGTTATGTTTGTATTTGTTTATTAAGGTTATGTCATGTGTGTGTGTTGATTACCATGCATCTGTTTGTTTATTAAGGTTATGTATTTTGTTTATTAAGGTTAGGTGTTCGTAAACACAGCTGTTTGGTTTGTTTATTGTGTTGTTGTTGTTAAGGTGTATTGAAGTTTGTTAGGGTATTTCGTTTTTGGCGGGAAATTTGAATTTGTTTGAAAATTTCTGTCTGTTGTGTCCAGAGATCTTACTCCTCAAGCTAGAGAACATTCTATTTGTAAAGTTGTAGAGTGTAGAGAATATTCTCTAGCTCGAGGGGAGACATCTGTTGGACACAGTCATTCGGTTTAGTCACACACTTACATATATGAGGAAGATATATTGAGCGGGTAATTTGAAATTTTGATTTTAATTTGAAATATGATTTTTGAAAGAAAAGCATTCGCCAGAAATTAGATTTGAACCCCCAACCATACAACTTACTAAGATATGCAAACGCCCCTAAACCGATCATGCTATTCAGACATACGATGAAAGTTTGTTATCAGTGGGTATATATATAAAACAGAAACCTGTTACATAAAACGAGTTTATGAGGCTGCTGAGTTTGTGTGTGTGGGCAGGGGTGGTATCTCTATTACATTCCAATTGAATAATAGGAACTGTAATGTTAAAAACAATTGTTTATTTATAGTAAAAAGAAATTTAAAACACGTACCAATTTACCTATCTAATATCATTTAATAACAAAAACGTTTCAAGTAAACTATATCAATAAGAAAAACGTATTTACATCTAGATATGTTAATGAGTTTATTTTAATAGCCTAATGAAACTCGGGGACTTGGTTTTATTGCCGGCGTGTTTGTTTATGTTAGTGTGTTTGTATTTTGAATGAATGAATCTAAATTTATATAGGGAGTGATCAAAAACACACAAGTAACAAAACTCGATTTAAAACAACTAAATTAAACTTTGATATACGAGGATTGTTTGATAAGTATTGTTTGTATGTAAACATAAATAATATAATAGTATACTTACATACAGCAAGAGACGTCATACTTGTTTCACGACTTAGCACACACTAACGTATGTTGAGGTCTTGAATGGGGGCCCTTATAGAAATAACACAGTTGTTTAATGACATCCACTTGAACCAAACAAAACATATAGACGCTGTTGTTGATTGTTAACACACACACACACACGTCATGACAGCTCGAAGTCTTTACTTAGACTGACAGAGCTGTGTAATAAAAGACAGACAATTGATTGCCCAACAAGTATCTTAGATAATCTTGTTTGAGCTTGTACAGCTGTTTAACACACACGTCATGACAGCTCGAAGTCTTTGCTTAGACTGACAGACAGAAAGGGGTTAATAAAAATGCAACAAAATAAAAATAAAACAACTGTTTTACATACAATAAAAATTTATTAGGATTAATTAAGTTGTACATATTGATACATAAATGACATACAATTATTACATAATGGCTCTAACGATGCCCGTTAGAGGTTTATATTCCATTACACTGTCATGAATAACCAGACAATAAACACGAGTATTTTTTGGGAAGTTGGCGTGACTCATAAACTCCACCTTAATGTCCACCGTTGAAGACTTGATTGACTCGTTCTGGTGCTGACAGTCAATCACAAATAGAGCTCTGTCTTTAAACTCGTCATAATTCAAGATAGGCTCCGACATGTTTTTATAACAGAAGCTTTTTTGAAAATCTGTATACATGTTATAGGCTTCTGCATATTTCGATTTCTCAAAATCCATATTCATAGATTCATAAGGGTAGCATTCTGAATTTAGAAACACTCGGAGGTCCAACATACCAATGTTATCGAAATAGTCTGACCTCTTCTTCACGTTATCCTTACGATCTGTTTGAAATGCTATAATCACATATCGAGGTCTTTCCAAGTTGGTTGCAGTTTTAACAGCCCACACATCTCTGTTGATATCTCTGAGTGCTGGTAACTCGTATATGTCCCATTTGCGGTAGGCGAGAAATATAGAGGTGTCTTTGGCTATTTTATCCATCAGTTCCAATTTCATTTTATCATTGGGAAATACATGTTTTACCTTTAAAAACATATTGGTTACGGTAATTTTTGCTCGTGCCGTACCAGTGCTGTAATAGCCATTGGAATCGTTTCGACTTCTTGTAAAGCGGAAAGTATGTTTGCCACAGAGAACTCCTTTGAAATGATGAAAGAAACTGAAGAGGAACCAGACAGGTATGAGCATGTGAAACTTGTTATCATTTAAGGTGATGTGCTCCGACGACACATTCAGACCGGCGTTGCTAAGAGATTGGGCTTCATTCTTACTGAACGATAGCAGACTTTTGATGATGGTTGTGGTGTATGGGTCTCGCACTCGTTCCACTTCCTTGTTATTTAACTCATAGGTCATTGATTCAAACAGAGCTGCTCCTCCATTATTTGACAGATAACAAGCACCAGTGGCATTTTGGATTGCTACAGGTTCCAGAGCACCTTCGATTATTAGAGCTGACTCGGCCAGACATACGAACGCATCTTGTTGGTTGATGGCTATTTCAATTTCATCGCTGTTACCAAACGATTTAGTTGGTGAATAGTAAGAGCGCAGCTCTTCTCGATCGATGCCATCATCAAACACGGGTTCTTTGAATATTTCTAGTTTTGACGACATGATAACCCAGGCTTTGCAGGAACTCAATATTATCGGGACGAAGCGTACCCTTTGACGTGTCTGACTCAACTGAATTTGATGTGGTAGATGCACTTGCTTTTATATCCTTGAAGACCAACATACTAAGCAACTTTTATAAGTTTCAAGCGAACAGACACCTCTTCACCTTGAAAGTTGACAGGAACTGAATCTTGGTCGACGATGTCGATGCTTATATTGGAAATCTCTTGCTTGTTCACCGGTAAGTAAATTAAATTTTTAGGTTCTATGTCGATTGCGTAGCCAGGATCAACCATCGGAGCAAACTCATACAGCGTATGTGAGGGTTGTCCGTTATAATAGGAACCAGACACGATATTGGTTTCGATGCGAATCTGTCTAACATCCACTATATCAACAGGTAAATCAGATTCATAAAAGGTGTCCGGCTGAAGAACTTGTTTTGAAAAGCCCAACATTCGCCCAATCGAACCATCAAATTCAAAACTGACATTTGTATAACACTTTAGTCTGCATTTGATGGTGTTCGGATTAGGTCTCAGAATCAGAGCCTGTTGCTTTTGTTCGTGTGTTGCTGTAGCACCAACAAGTTCATTTTGAAGTAACTCTTCCAAGTGTGTTATTTCATAAGCACCGGTGGGTATCGTGATGGTTCGCCAACCGGTTCCTTCTTTTACATGAAATTTGTTTTTACCTTCATAGATGTTGGGTATGTTGTTGTAGGTGTGAAAGCCTATCAAGGCAACAGCATAATTACCATCCAAAACAATTGGTGGATGGTAGTCTGACGACAGATGAGAGCTGCGGTCTTTCAACACAAAGGTGTGTGCCATGACTGATACACACAGGCTACTGTTTCAGTCTTTTATTGCATTGGTTTTTGCAGATACAACCCATAACCGTAGCGCTGTTTCTTGAGATACATGCCTTTGCCCAGTCTCTTGCATTTTGGCTTAAATTTCAAGCCACTCCCTCTCCTACCCATCGCGATGGCTTCCATTGTTTTGTTGTGCCGTTCTTCCTCCTCTAGTTTCTGTTTCGCAGACTTGGCATCGTTCACGGCTTTGGCAATACCTGCAGCACCGCCACCCAGAGCTCCTAGTGCTGACAGCCCACCAAATATAAGAGGCAACAGCGGAAGGAAGCCACCGCTTTTAGGTATTGGAATAACTCGAGGTTTCTGCACATTCTTACGTCCACCAATGTTTCTAACGATTGTATGAGCTATATCAAACACGGCGTTCGCTGTTGGAATAAGGTTTCTATCTTTTATAACTTCCTCAATCAGACTTAGTATGTTTTTAAAGGGAACCTTCTTCTTTGGCTTCGAGTTGATTACATAAAACCCCTCATCAAGTTTTCTGTTAACTTTCATGGTGTTTGTAACGCTAGCAACGTTTCAGCAAAACCTGTATCTGTCTTTGTTAATAACAACCCTCACTCTGTGACACCAACACGCATACTGACTGGGTGTCTCACTTGCATTCATATATATACACACCCAATAAAATATAGTTTAGTTTAAGTTAAGATGCGTACCAGCAAACACGCTTCTGCCTTACCCATTACAAATATAGACGATGTTGTTACGGACACAGCTCAACAACAACTGAGGCATGGTCCTCTCTTTCCAAACACCGTTCGCTGTATCATATGTGGTCCGAGTGGTTGTGGTAAAACTAATGTCATGCTGAGTTTATTGTTTGAAGCAAACGGTTTAAAATTTGATAACGTGTATGTGTATTCAAAGTCTCTGTATCAACCGAAATACAAGATGTTAAAGGAGGTGATGAATGCAACAAAAGGTGTTGGTTACTATCCTTATAGAGAAAACGATGAAATATTAGATCCGGCAGATGCCAAGGACAACTCTGTGTTTATATTTGATGATGTAGCTTGTGACAAACAAGATAAAATAAGAGCATACTTCAGTATGGGCAGACATAAGAATATTGATTCATTCTATCTCTGTCAAACATATACACGAATACCCAAGCATCTGGTACGTGACAACACCAATGTTATTGTGTTATTCAAGCAAGATGAAACCAATTTAAAACATGTGTACGACGATCATGTAACCACCGATATGGACTTTAAACAATTTAAAACTATCTGCCACCAATGCTGGAAAGATAATAAGTATGGTGTGTTGGTGATTGTGAAGGAAAACGATGTACACAAAGGTCGATATAGAAAAGGATTCGATAGATATATATTATTCTAACAATGGTAGACAGGACAGACAGCTGTCTAACACAGCTGTCATACAGGTGTCTAACACAGGTGTCTAACACAGCTGTCTAACACAGCTGTCTAACACAGCTGTCTAACACAGCTGTCTAAGACAGCTGTCTAAGACAGCTGTCTAACACAGCTGTCTAACACAGCTGTCTAAGACAGCTGTCTAAGACAGCTGTCTAAGACAGCTGTCTAAGACAGCTGTCTAACACAGCTGTCTAAGACAGCTGTCTAACACAGCTGTCTAACACAGCTGTCTAAGACAGCTGTCTAACACAGCTGTCTAACACAGCTGTCTAAGACAGCTGTCTAACACAGCTGTCTAACACAGCTGTCTAAGACAGCTGTCTAACACAGCTGTCTAACACAGCTGTCTAACACAGCTGTCTAAGACAGCTGTCTAAGACAGCTGTCTAAGACAGCTGTCTAAGACAGCTGTCTAAGACAGCTGTCTAAGACAGCTGTCTAACACAGCTGTCTAACACAGCTGTCTAACACAGCTGTCTAACACAGCTGTCTAAGACAGCTGTCTAAGACAGCTGTCTAACACAGCTGTCTAAGACAGCTGTCTAACACAGCTGTCTAACACAGCTGTCTAACACAGCTGTCTAACACAGCTGTCTAACACAGCTGTCTAACAAGACAGCCGGACATCGTGATAAATAAGAAGGCATGTACCGTGACAGAGTCAGTATATGTTAAACCACCACACAACCTGTATCGCTCAAACAAATGATTAGACCGACTGGTAACACCAAAAACAGTTGTAGCACAATGGAAGTGTTGGGTAAGGAAGAGCAAAAAGTTAAGAAAAGGATTTTACAACTTGCTGACAATATTCGAAAAAAACATTTAATGCTTAAACTTAACAGAGCTGAGAATGATGATGCTCTGCAACGTTTATATAAACCACTTGTTGAGCCCCTAAGTGAAATATCTAAAAACACAGCAGCACTGCAGCAGCAACAGCCATCGCAACCACCAAAGGTTGAACAAATCAAAGACGAAGTCGATATACCAGAAACGAAACCCCAAGTACAGTTCCTTAAAGACCATGAAGTTTTTGAAGCTGAACCAAGGGAAGAGGCTGAGGCGACAAGTTCCGATGAGGACATCCCAACATTTGAAGAGCTTGAGGCAGACCTACAAACTGTCACAACCAACCCTGCATATCAAGAATTTTTGGAGCAATATCCTGACCGAGTTCGATATTATGTAGACAAGTATTTTACTGAACCACCGAGGCTTGCTACTATTGATCAAACGTATGGTGCTCGCTACGCTAAAGATACTGGTAGCTGGAGTCTTGGCAACAAACACTTGGACTTTACTGATGCTGAGATTCAACTTGGCCAAAGGAGATACCCGCAAACACAAGGTTTGCTAGAATTGATATTTATGAAAACACCTAGAGGGTATACCTATGATGATCTTCAACACTATAGAGATATTCTAGAAGCAACTAGTGTTCATAAAATGAACTATGATCCTAACGCCCGAACCAAGGGTTGTTCCTCTGAAAAGTATCTGACTCTAATAAAACCAGTGATAAATCCACGAGGTCGTAGATCCTCAACACCTCAAGGTTTTGGTTACACCTACGAGGAAGACGATGACGACAGCACCGACAGACATCTTAACAAAAAACAAAAGACTGAACTTAAAACTCAGAGTGATAAGAGCAGCGATAGCAACGGCATGAGCCCAAACAACATCAGCACCAACAACTATATGATACAAAATAACAAACAAATAGCCTATGTGTATTGGAATGACATAAACGAGTTGGTTGACAGACTTAGACTTTTAGTGGCTTCCCAAGTTGCAGGTAATACTGCTCATAACAACGAAATTCAGTCAATCTTGGAAGAACTAAAAGAAGCTAGTGTTATCACCTAGTAAGCCCACAGCCATGAAGAGACACCGACGACAACAACAACAACAACAGCACCAACGCAACACTGAACCATCTAATGTTAATAATTCTATAAATGTATTCCAACAAAGAGTTTACATACTTGTACTTAGAATCAAATAAAAGTCTTTGTTAAAATTAATGTGTTTTTATTTTGTAATACAATTAAAAAGTATGTCTTAAAGCAATAATATCCTGAACAAACTTATCTTGTGGTACATCTGCTAAAATACATGGATGATGTCATACTTCTAATGACTGTATTCTAGACAAGCTCAAACACGAATAATGTGGGGTTATTGAACAGATATAACACAAGGTCATCAACTGACAGGTTGTTTACCTTTAAGAGGGCCTCTCTCTTGTGTATATTAAACAGATACACAGACAAGCTCAAACAGGATCAAGGTTAACAACTGTAAAACGTTGTTTATCCTTCAAGAGACAGAGACACTTGTTCAGTATGTGTTAAGTCGTGAAACAAGGATGACGTCTCTTGCTGTATGTAAGTACACTCTTATTATTATGTGTGTTTGCATTCAAATAACAAATACAAACATAACCTTACTAAACAATCAGATGATTGGTAATCAACATGTATACAAACACCTAACCTCATATGTCAACAACAACTGGCTTTGTTTTATATATACAACAGCGAACAAACTTTTAACGTGTGTGTCTGTGGAGCTATTGGTTTAGGGACAGTGTATATATGTAAAGCAAACAACGGCTGATTCGAGGTTCGTGGGTTCAAATCTAAGTTCAGGCGAATGCTTTTCTTTCAAATACACATGCATCTGTCAGTTTAAGCAAAGACTTTGAACTGTCATGACGTGTTTGTTAAACAGCATGTATAAGCTTCAACAATGGCAATCAGTTGTCTGTCTGTCTGTATCCTCAACACAGAAGACACCTGTTCAGTAGTGTGTGTATTAAGCTGTGAAAGAAGGCTGACGTCTCTTGTTGTATGTAAGTACACTCTTGTATTATCATGTCTGTTTGCATTCAAATAACAAATACAAACATAACCTTAACAAACAATCATATGACTGGTAATCAACACGTGTGTGAACATAACCTTAATAAACAAATACAGACAGCTGTGTGTGTGTGTGTGTGTGTGTGTGTGTACGAACATAACCTTAATCAACAAATACAAACATAACCTTAATAAACAATCAAAATGGCTTGGTAATCAGTCTGTATACGAACACCTAACCTTAATAAACAAAATACATAACCTTAATAAACAAACAGATGCATGGTAATCAACACACATGACATAACCTTAATAAACAATCAGACAAACACACATGGAGAGCTAACCTGACTTGTAGATATCTATGGACACACAGGTCAGACATCTTGGAATGCTTGTGACGTCATCTCAGGTTAGTTCCATAGAGAGAGAACCCCGGAGTTGCAGATGTCTCTTACAGGTCAGCCATCTTGGAATGCTTGTGACGTCATCTCAGGTTAGTTCCATAGAGAGAACCCGGCTTGCGACTGTCTATGACAGGTCAGCCATCTTGGAATGCTTGTGACGTCATCTGACAGGTCAGGTGACATTTGACGTTGACACATGTCAGGTCAGGTGACAGCTGACGTTGACAGCTGTCAGGTCAGTGACATTTGACACCTGTCAAATCTGACAGGTCAGCTGTCAACTGTCACAGGTCTGCGCAGGTCAGCGCATGCGCATGATGACTCGCGCATGCGCAGTAAAAAGTGGAGGGGATGAGCCCAGGTGCCCCACTATCTACTGGCGGCGATAACACTAGCTTCCTTTAGTTCTTCCAAGATTGACTGAATTTCGTTATGAGCATTATTACCAGCAACAACTTGGGAAGCCACTAAAAGTCTAAGTCTATCAACCAACGCGTTTATGTCATCCCAATACACATATGCTATTGCTTTGTTATTTTGTATCATATAGTTGTTAGTGCTGATGCTGCTGCTGCTACCGCTGCTCTCTTCACTCTGAGCTTTAGATTCAGTCTTTTGTTTTTTGTTAAGATGTGTGATGTGGTCGTTGTCGTGGTGGCCGTCGTTGTCATAGGCGTAACCAAAACCTTGAGGTGTTGAGGATCTTCGCCCTCGTGGGTTTATAACTGGTTTTATTAGAGTCAGATACTTTTCCGAGGAACAACCCTTGGTTCGTGCGTTGGGATCGTAGTTCATTTTATGCACACTAGTTGCTTCTAGAATATCTCTATAGTGTTAAAGATTGTCATAAGTATACCCCCTAGGTGTTTTCATAAATATCAGTCGAATGTCATCATCAGTAAAGTCTAAGCGTTTGTTGCCAACACTCCAGCTACCAGTATCTTTAGCGTAGCGAGCACCATATGTTTGATCAATGGTAGCAAGTCTCGGTGGTTCAGTAAAATACTTGTCTACATAATATCGCACTCGTTCAGCATATTGCTCCAAAAATTCTTGATATGCTGGTGTGGTTATGACAGTTTGTAGATCTGCCTCAAGCTCATCAAATGTTGGGGTATCCTCATCGGAACTTGTCTCCATCCCTGGTTCGGCTTCAAAAACTTCATGATCTTTAAGGAACTCAACTTTTGGTTTCGTTTCTGGTATATCAACTTCTTCTTTAAGTTGTTCAGCCACTGGTGGCAGCTGCTACTGCTGTTGCTGCAGTGCTGATGTGTTTCTGGATATTTCACTTAGCGGTTCAATAATTGGTTTATATAAACGTTACAGAGCATCATCATTTTCAGCTTTGTTAAGCTTAAGCATTAAATGCTTTTTTCGAATATTTTCAGCAAGTTGTAAAATCCTTTTCTTAAACTTTTCGCTCTTGCTTACCCATCACCTCCATCGTGCTAAAGTTAGTTGGTGCTACCTGCTGGTCTAATCACTTGTTAGAGCGATACAAGCTGTGTGGTGGTTTAAGGTATACTGACTCCGCCATGGTGCATGTCTTCTTCTTATCTATCACGATGTCCCTCTGTCATGTTAGACAGCTGTGTTAGACAGCTGTCTTACACAGCTGTCTAACATGACAGAGGGACATCGTGATAGATAAGAAGAGGACATGCACCATGGCGGAGTCAGTATACCTTAAACCACCACACAGCTGTGTTAGACAGCTAGACAGCTGTGTTAGACAGCTGTATGACAACTGTTAGACAGCTGTCTGTCCTGTCTATCACAGATTGCAACCACTTAGATTAATATATATCTATCGAATCCTTTTCTATGCCTGCCTTTGTGAACATCATTTTCTTTTACAATCACCAACACACCATACTTATTGTCTTTCCAGCATTGGCAGCATATATTTTTAAATTGTTTAAAGTCCATATCAGTGGTCACATGATCTTCGTACACGTGTTTTAAATTGGTTTCATCTTGCTTGAATAACACAACAACGTTTGCGTTGTCACGTACCAGATGTTTTGGTATTCGGGTATATGTTTGACAGAGATAGAATGAATCAATATTCTTGTGTCTGCCCATACTAAAGTATGCTCTTATTTTATCTTGTTAGTCACACGCTACATCGTCAAAGATAAACACAGAGTTGTCCAAAGCATCTTTTGGATCTAAGATTTCATCGTTTTCACTATAAGGATAGTAACCAACACCTTTTGATGCATCCAACACCTCCTTTAACATCTTGTATTTCGGTTGATACAACGACTTTGAATACACATACACGTTATCAAACTTTAAACCGTTTGCTTCAGACAATAAACTCAGCATGACATTTGTTTTACCACATCCACTAGGACCACATATGATACATCGAACGGTGTTTGGAAAGAGAGGACCATGCCTCAGTTGTTCTGCTGTATCTGTACCAGCATCGTCTATATTGACAATGGGTAAGGCAGAAGCGTGTTTGATGGTACGCATCTTGACTTGAACTAAACTATATTTTTGGTGTGTGTGTATATAAATATAGATGCAAGTGGGACGCACAGTCAGTATAACTGTTGGTGTCACAGAGTGAGGGTCGTTATTAACAAAGGACGCAAGTTTTGCTGAAAAATTGGAGCGTTACAAACACCATGAAAGTTAACAGAAAACTTGGTGAGGGTCTTGATGTAATCAGCTCGAAGCCAAAGAAGAAAGTTCTCTTTAAAAACATAATAAGTCTGATTGGGGAAGTTATAAAAGATAGAAACCTTATTCCAACAGAGAACGCTGTGTTTGATATAGCTCATGCAATCGTTAGAAACATTGGTGGACGCAATAAGGTGCAGAAACCTCGAGTTATTCCAATACCAAAAAGCGGAGGCTTCCTTCCCCTGTTGCCTCTGATATTTGGTGGTCTGTCGGCACTAGGAGCTCTGGGTGGCGGTGCTGCTGGTATTGCTAAAGCCGTGAACGATGCCAAGTCTGCGAAACAGAAACTGGAAGAAGAAGCACGTCACAATAAAACAATGGAAGCCATCGCGATGGGCAGGAGAGGCAGTGGTTTGAAATTTAAGCCAAAATGCAAGAGACTGGGCAAAGGCTTGTATCTCAAGAAACAACGCTCCGGTTATGGGTTGTATCTGCAAAAGCCAAAAAACTAAAGTGTTTACCAGCAAGACCTCTGACAAATGTAGATCTTGTCAAGTTTGCTGGTAAAATGAAAATCCCATATTTTAGAGGTGTATACATGCGAGATGAGCTACCTGGCAATGGACCACGTAAAAATGAATCGTTCATTATGAATTTGCAAACACACGAGCAGCCAGGCAGTCATTGGGTTGCTGTGAGAAAACGTTGCGACATCGTCGAGTACTTTGACTCGTATGGAAACTTGAAGCCTCCTGTGGAGCTGCAACGTTACCTTAAAGACTATTCCATCTTGTATAATCATGATGTGTATCAAACATATAATACTTTTAATTGTGGTCACTTGTGTTTAAAATTTTTGCAATAAAAGACTCAAACAGTAGCCTGTGTGTATCAGTCATGGCGCACACCTTCGTGTTGAAAGATCGCAGCTCCCATCTGTCCTCAGACTACCATCCACCAATTGCTTTGGATGGTAGTTATGCTGTTGCTTTGATAGGCTTTCACACATACAACATACCCAACATCTATAAAGGTAAAAACAAATTTCATGTAAAAGAAGGAACTGGTTGGCGGATCATCACGATACCCACTGGTGCCTATGAGATAACACACTTGGAAGAGTTACTTCAAAATGAACTTGTTGGTGCTACAGCAACACACGAACAAAAGCAGCAGGCTCTGATTCTGACACCTAATCCGAATACCATCAAATGTAAACTAAAGTGTTATACAAGTGTCAGTTTTGAATTTGATGGTGCGATTGGGCGAATGTTGGGGTTTTCAAAACAAGTTCTTCAACCGGGCATCTTTTATGAATCTGATTTACCTGTTGAAATAGTGGATGTTAGACAGATTCGCATCGAAACTAATATTGTGTCTGGTTCCTATTATAACGGACAACCCTCACATACGCTGTATGAGTTTGCTCCGATGGTTGATCCGGGCTACGCAATCGACATAGAACCTAAAAATTTAATTTACCTGCCGGTGAACAAGCAAGAGATTTCGAATATACGCATCGACATGGTCGATCAAGATTCAGTTCCTGTCAACTTTCAAGGTGAAGAGGTGTCTGTTCGCTTGAAACTTATAAAGGTTGCTTAGCATGTTGGTCTTTAAAGATATAAAAGCAAGTGCACCCACCAAAACAACTTCAGTTGAGGCAGACAGTTCAAAGCGTACACTTCGTCCCGATAATATTGAGTTCTTGAAAAGCCTGGGCTATCATGTCGTCAAAACTAGAAATATTCAAAGACCCCGTGTTTGATGATGCCATCGATCGCGAAGAACTGCGCTCTTACTATTCACCAACTAAATCGTTTGGTAACAGCGATGAAATTGAAATAACCATCAATCAGCAAGATGCGTTCGTATGTCTGGCTGAGTCAGCTCTAATAATCTAAGGTGCTCTGGAACCTTAGCAGTACAAAACGCCAATGGTGAGTGTTATCTGTCAAATAATGGAGGAGCTGCTCTGTTTGAATCGATGACCTATGAGTTAAATAACAAGGAGGTGGAACGAGTGTGAGACCCATACACCACAACAACCATCAAAAGTCTGCTATCATTCAGTAAGAACGAAGCCAAATCTCTTAGCAATGCCTGACTGAATGTGTCGTCGGAGCACATCACCTTAAACGATAACAAGTTTCACATGCTCATACCTATTTGGTTCCTCTTCAGTTTCTTCCATCATTTCAAAGGAGTTCTCTGTGGCAAACATACTTCCCGATTTACAAGAGCTCGAAATGATTCCAACGGCTATTACAGCACAGGTATGGCACGAGCAAAAATTACAGTAACCAATATATTTTTAAAGGCAAAACATGTATTTCCCAATGATAAAATGAAATTGGAGCTGATGGATAAAATAGCAAAAGACACATCTATATTTCTCGCATACCGCAAATGGGACATATATGTGCTACCATCACTCAGAGATATAAACAGAGATGTGTGGGCTGTTAAAACTGCAACCAACTCGGAAAGACCTCGATATGTGATTATAGCCTTTCAAACAGATCGCAAGGACAACGTAAGCAAGAAGGCAGACTTTTTCGATAACATTGGTATGGTGGATCTTCGAGTGTTTCTAAATTCAGAATGCTACCCAAGTATGCCGAAGCCTATCAGATGTATACAGATTTTCAAAAAAGCTTCTGTTATAAAAACATGTCGGAGCCTATCTTGAATTATGACGAGTTTAAAGACCGAGCTCTATTTGTGATCGACTGTCAACACCAGAACGAGTCGATCAAGTCGTCAACGGTGGACATTAAAGTGGAGTTTATGAGCCGAGCGAACTTCCCTAACAACACACGTGCTTACTGTTTGGTTATTCATGACAGTGTATTGGAATATAAACCTCTAACGGGCATCGTTAGAGCCATTATGTAATAATAGTAACTATGTCACTTATGTATCAATATGTACAGCCACTATGTAATAATATAATTTACTATGTCACTTATGTATCAATATGTGCAGCCTAGGGTTGTACCCCAAATAAATTCTTTATTGTATGTAAATCACTTGCTTTATTTTTCTTACTTGCATTTTGATAAACCCTCGTATATTTCACTAGTGAAATCGACGCATGTGAGAACCAACACGTGATACACAACAAACGAGCGTGTGTGTGTGTGTGTATTTTTTAAATATTAATTCTTAATGGGTAACACATATATATATATATATATATATATATATATATATATATATATATATATATATATATATATATATATATATATATATATATATATATATATATATATATATATATATATATATATATATATATATATATATATATATATGTATATATATTGTTTTAAACCAATGTTAATATTGAATGCCCCCTCGTATACATGTTTAAATTCCATTCTTATATGCAGTGAAGACCCCGTCGTTTATATATTTTTTGTTTTAAATCTATATTATTATTGAACACTCCTGGTACACTGTTTCTTGTAAATGTTTTCCTGAATTAAATATGTACATTTTTGTTAATTTAATATATAACGCCAACCTTCAACAGAAATAATTAACTGTTTTCTGGCCATCTGTGTTTTAGCCGCACAAACTCATCTCAAGAAGCATGTACCTGTTCTAGTCTAGTTAATGAATATCCCTTACAAGTATAGAGTTCGTTGATTTTAGTTATCGACATTTACATACTGGACGGTTCTTAAATACCTAACTTTCACGGCGTCACGTTCGCATAAATTGTATAACGTACTAATATGCCTCAGGCGGTACAGGTTGCAGTGAAACTATAATTTATTACAAACTGAGTTCTCTCTCATAACGTTTTCTAGCTGTTATTCAAATTCGGTAAACAATTGCATAATAAATCGACATTGTTATATTAATACTTGA
Source organism: Tillus elongatus (assembly GCA_964006375.1). Classification (NCBI taxonomy): domain Eukaryota; kingdom Metazoa; phylum Arthropoda; class Insecta; order Coleoptera; family Cleridae; genus Tillus; species Tillus elongatus. Next base: position 98,699,985 of record OZ023264.1, on the reverse strand, counting down.
ATATATGAATGAATATGTATGTCGTTTGTTAAAAGCAATCTCTGATATTAATTTAAAAAAGATCGTTGTATATATAGCTGCTTTAACAGTACATATGTTATATATCTCAATGGCCTAGTTGGTTAAAGCGTCTCGTCTGTTCTTCGAAAGACCAGGTTCAATTCTCAGCCTCTCCTTCAGTATGCTTTTCTATAAAACAAATTAGTTGTCCATTTCAAGTACCCGTTAGCTAGCCTTCTCTCTCTCTCTCTCTCTGTGTGTGTGTGTGTGTGTGCAGAGTCCAGACTACCAATAATAAATCCAACAAATATATGGACTCTGTACAGGCCCACACCTTTTCGATAAAATTCAAATTTCGCGCCAAAACTTAGTGCCATAGCAACCCTAAAACACGCCATCAAACATACAGCACCTAACCTTAACAAACAAATAATCATAACCACAAATTTTCACATGGCTAGCTCATAACAAACAAGCCTGTATACAAACATACACGTTGTTGTCTGGCAACCAATAACCTAAGAGCACAACAACACATACTTGATGTCAACAAAAACATAACCTATACAAGACTTAACATTCAGCATGGGGAATCGGGAGTTCTAACCCCACATTCGGCTAGCGGGCAGCAGCAGCCGTCTGTATAACCATACACACAACACATGTATACCTTTCTTTCTCGTATAGCGTGAAGCAGATTGCTTATATATCAGACTTAGCCTCAAATTAACACATGCGTGGCTTAACCTTACATTCTCGACAAGTGGGCCTCCGGTACCTGCTCAACACGCGTGTATAACCACATGGCGGCACGCGGGAACTTGGGACCTGACACGTTTCTGTCAACACATGCTCGCATGGCTAATTATCAGGTTGCCGTTACCCGCCATCTGTTAACGCAAGCTCACATGGCGGCCGGCGGGAACTTGGAACCTATCAGTTGACTCCCGCCGTCGTGACGTCATCTGTTAACGCATGCGCAGAAAAGTGGAGGGTGGGGGTGGTCCAGGGTGGCTGGATATCTACTCACGGCCACACAACATGTGTGACCTCTTCAGTCGATTTATAAAGTCGACTTTAACGACATCGTCGCCGTTTCCGGTTTGCGATCGTGGCTAGCCCGATGACAAACGAGGGCTGGATAACTATATACCCACGATTTGAATTATTATTCAAAGGCCCAAGCGCGCGTAATACGACGCCGGTTTGAGGATGCAAGTCAAAGTCTACCCTAGAATTCAGAGTACGGTGACGCGATGCTGAGTCAAAAGTCAAAATCATTATTTGTGATATAAAAGGAATAATAATTAGAATATGAATAGTTTGTCGTATATAATTAATTGATATTATTGTAACAGTCATGTAGCGTAGATTAAAGCAAAATAAATGTATTTTTTCTATTGAAGTTTGGGCTGGGCACGTGCTCCTTATCACCAGCCGCCACTGCTTGACTACTGAAGTGCGCGTTTTGCGAAACACAATGTGGTTAAAAGTCAAATTTGGCCAGAAAAAGAAACTTGATCACTGTAGTGGAACGCGACATCAACAAAATCTCAAACAAGTCCTAAAGCTATAGAGATATTCTTCAGCACTGAATACAAAAAGTGAACATAATCCGCCTAATAGACCAATGGGATTCGTTTCCATTTTTACTTAGACTGGAATTACCCTAAAATACAAAATTGATTATCAACACATATCCACCTGTATCTTGTAGCGCGTGAGTGCAAATTTTGTTGTTGTCTACCAATGAGAACCCCAGGAAACATCTGTCGACCTGTGAAAATTAGAGCAGATTCGGTTAACTTGTTTTTGAGCTACAAACGATCAAACAGCATCAAAAATTTAATGTGTTCCGCTTCAATTGACACGTAGTTTTTCTAGGAAAACAGAGTAACGCACAAAAGATCCTTCTTGGACAACTATTAGGAAAATAGAGTCATGCACAAAAGATCCATTGGTGTCGCAGCGCTAAGAGGTAAAAGGCATATACGACTCATTAGCTAGTTTAACAAAATAATACAATTGTTCTAATTTATAACTTTTAATTTACAAGTAAAATAAAAATTAAGATGTGAAACAGAAGAATTCATTATCAGTGCTACTTTCTACACAAAATTTTGTATAAAGTATTTTAAATATGTACAAATCAATAATCACAAGCTTAGTTAAATTATTTTTTCGAGCTACCTTCATCTCCAACATCTGAAAAAAAAACTAAGAGTTAAAAGAAAAACAGTTAATTTTTGGTAAACAAAATTTTAATATCTTTGAAAGTAATTACGTTATATTTATGAATTTTGGCATACAACTTGCTCTTATAAAGATTATGAAATATAAAAAAGTTGATGTTTCCAGGTTTACATAAAATAAGGTTATAGGTATGTAAAAAAAATGTTGCCTGTAAAGTTAAATGAGATCACTAGATTGCAATTTTTTTTTAATAAGCAAACTTAACCAAACTTATTGGACAAAGAAAATAGCTTTTTTATAGCTAGAGGTTTGGAAAGTGACAAAAAAACAACCAACTTTTTTATTAAGCGGTTTAGAATCCTGGTGTTTGGTGTCATGATATCGTCTCGATGAGTATAATTCAAAAAATAGCATGGACCGCCGCTGGAGGCGACGGAAAAGGACAGTAGGGGCTGTGCAAATCTAACTTTCTCAGTTATCGGCTTAGATGTTCGGTGTTTGGTGTCGTGTTTCTCGACCTGATTTATAATATAACATCAGAGTAAACAAACAGCTGACGTTGCTGTTTTACAAGTCTGAACAGCTGACGTTGCGCTTTTACAAGTCTGAACAGCTGACGTTGCGGTTTTGCAAGTCTGAACACGCTCGGAATAGAAAGTGCTAACAAACTCTACATGATATAAAAAAGGCGGTCTGTTTTATCGAATTTGTTCGTATATCCCATAACATGTAACTTAATGTATTTTGGACATATATGTTAAAGAGCTTTTTGAACAATTCTGCTCGAAGACTCCAAAAGCCTCGCATTCACACAGGTAGTGGTAGGACGTTTCTTCATCCTCGCCGCATTCCTGGCAAATGGGATAGCTCTCTACACCAATTGTGATATAAACACTAAGTGAGTGGTGGACGTGCCGCCACCTAGTTGCGGAACCAAGTAGTATGTTGTCACGCCAGCTCCAAGTAACACAAAGTGTTAAAAAATAGAGACTGTATACAACTAACTAACAATTTAGAAAATTGTCAGCCCTGGCCCATTTCTACCCCAATATAGGGACAAAGTATGTAAGGCTAGATGCATTCTCGCAACAATTAGAACTGTAACCGGTCTACGGTTCTAATTGTTGCGAGAATACATCTAGCATCTATGTTGATATACTTTTGTTTTGAATATAATTAAAGATATATATCGTAAACATGTTTGTTAATAAATATACATAAACTGAACACATATGTTTTATTTATTAGTTAAGTAACATTAATTAAGACGTGGGAAACATATATTAACAAACACAGTTTTTTAAACCGTAGAGTGGTGTCAACATCTATAAATTGTCGTACACACACTCTTAGGCTCGTTCAAAATTTAGTTGTCTTAGAAGTAAGACGTGCTTCAGTCTGCTCTTGAGTATCCAAGTGTTCAGTAGTGTGTTTAAAATGGTTTCATTAAGTGATGTGTGTTACCAGCCAATTAAAGACAACTTCTGGTATGGTTTATTTGAAGACTTTAAATCAATTATCGATAAGAATACTGGTTATTTCAATGCAACAAAATTGTGTAAGAGTGGTGAGGAAAGCTTGAGTCATTGGTTGGAAAATAAGAAAACTAAAGAGCTGATAACCTATTACAACAACAAGCTAGATGATGAGGTGCAGCGCATGCGAGAAACAAATGCTAAAGTCACAGAACATCTTGAAGATATATCCCCAAAACCAAGTAACCGAGGAAAAATATGTGTTTTTGGTTTACTTTCAAGAAATGAGAAAGACGCTATCTATCCATATCACGCTGTAAGAACTCAAAAGAAAAACTTCAGAAGAGCGGTTAAGAACTTTAAAAACAAACATCCCAACTCCGAAGTAATTGTAAACATGCTCTATGATCCAAATTCTGTAAATCTTTTTAACAGAATAAAGACCGAAGTAAAATACCTTAGGGCGAAGAGAAACGATCTACATATAGCAGATGTACTGCAGGAGAAGTTTATTCAGGATATTTTTGATTTACGTCATAATTTTTAATTGTATTACTCTATGTTTATATGTCATATGGAAAAATAAAAAAAAACATTAATTTTATAACAAAGACTTTTATTTTACTGTAAGTACATTAATACATTAAATATAAGCTTATTTAACATCATTTGAATTTATCCAAGAATTATGAGATTGATCAAAACCCAACCATTTTATATAGAGGTTCTTGCCTTTCTTCCTTAAGATTCGTTCAAACAGGTAGATGTCTGTTTGTTTGGTCTTTTGTAGTTCTTCCTCGTAGAACCCTCCATTGATTGGTTTTTCCTGCATGTCTTCAAGAAGGTATGTTACTGGATTCTGAAATGCACACCAACAATTTTGAATAACTCTGTTGACCAACGAGGTGTATACTCCTTTTCAAATTGAGCTTTTGCTTTACTTATACGTACATCACCCACTTTAAATTTATTCTGATCAGACACTTTAATATTTGAGTAGACTTGTTTAAGAATAGCGTTTAAAATTGATTCTTGCTGGTGTGTACAGCTCATTTATTACTTGTTTTTTAGCATCAGAGAGTTCAATTGTTTTGCGTCTCATGGCGATGTTGGATTTAAAAGTATCCACTTATCATGCAAATCTTTTAGTTTGTTGTCTATTTCACCCAGCTTCTTCTTCAACTTATTATTCTTTAACACATCAATATCTTTTAAAACTTGAGCAGTTATGTTTTTGTCGAAATTTTTCAATTTATTTTCAAATTCGTTTTTTAAATCTTCCAACTCTGGCTTGTGCACAGCTTGAAGCAGTATGGCAATGATTCTTTGTGTTACCTCGTCTTTGTTCTTCTGATAGTCGTCTATCCATGCATCAACATTTTTTTTAATTTACAGAATCTATAGGTTTAACAGGGCTGTCTAACAGACCCACCACCTAGCTGACCCGACCGTTCCACAACCCGCCTCCGAGCTGACCCGCCGGGCTGTCTACCAGGACAGACAGCTGTCTGCCCTGGTAGACAGTTATCTGTCCTGTTAGACAGCTGTCTGTCCTGTTAGACAACAGTTATTCAAAATTGTTGGTGTGCATTTCACAAATCCAGTAACATACCTTCTTGAAGACCTGCAGGGAAAACCAATCAGTGGAGGGTTCTACGAGGAATAACTACAAAAGACCAAACAAACAGACATCTACATGGTAGAACGAATCTTGAGGGAGAAAGGCAAGAACCTCTATGTAAAATGGTTGGGTTTTGATAAATCTCATAATTCTCGGATAAATCCAAATGATGTGAAATAAGCTTATATTTAATGTATTAATGTACTTAGAATAAAATAAGTCTGTTAAAATTAATGCTTTTTTATTTTTCCATCACAAATTAAAAATTATGACGAAAATCAATAATATCCTGAATAAACTTCTCCTGCGATACATCTGCTATATGTCGATCGTTTCTCTTCCCCTTAAGGTATTTTACTTCAGTCTTTATTCTGTTAAAGAGATTTACAGAAGTTGGATCATAGAGCATGTTTACAATCACTTCAGAGTCGGGATGTTTGTTTTTAAAGTTCTTACCGCTCTTCTGAAATTTTTCTTTTAAGTTCTTACAGCGTGATATGGATAGATAGCGTCTTTCTCATTTCTTGAAAGTAAACAAAAAACATATATTTTTCCTGGGTTACTTGGTTTTGGGGATATATCTTCAAGATGTTCTGTGACTTTAGCATTTCTGGCATGCGCTGCACCTCATCATCTATCTCCATTAATTTCACTTCAATTTCCTTAAGGTTGTCCATATATTGTTGATTAAATTCGCTTACGAAAAAATCAAAAATAATTTGATTACACTTTTCATAGAAACGAGTGGATATCCAACAGGCCAAATTTAATATCAAAACTTTACACGCATATGTACCAGATATCGAGTTGTTTTAAAAATGTGTTCCCCCAAAGTCTACCAAGTATGTAGCGGTGGTTGGTGTTAACTGAGATGTTGTTTCCGGCTCATCTAGGGGGCCGGAATCCCGGCGCCCTAGATGAGACTCTAAATGTGACTCTAGCTTGTTGTAATAGGCTGATAACCTATTACAACAAGCTGCTCCCACCTCCCGCTGCCACCGCCTCCGGCGACGGCAGATGCTATTTTTTAATTCTACTCGTCGAGACGATTACCATGACACCAAACACAATGCCTCTACAAATTAAAAAAAGTTAGTTTGCGCATGCGCAAACCGCCATCCTTACATACGTCATTTTCATAAAAACAAAAATAACAGGTCTTCTTATTTAGACAGGTGGTGCCACCTATCGTTTAAAATTTTTAATTTTTCGCAGTTGACGGCTCCACCTTGGATGACGTCATCTCAGGTTAGACCCCTATTGGTCGCCTATTCAGCCGCCATCTTGGAATGTCAACTGTCAATCGTCATCCTGCAATGTCACATGTCAGCTGCCAGCCGCCATATTCGATTACGTCATCTCAGGTTACACCCCCATAATGTTTTTAAGGAAATAAATTTGTTCCTCGCCTCAGCGTGCCCGGATGTCAAATCCAAGCCTTTTGCACAAACGGCTCATGCTCTATCCGTTATGGCACTGAGCCTACTAGTGTCAGAGAGCTTTGATAAACAATAATCAGGTAATTGGTAGTTACAATTCATTACTCACTGATTATTACTTATGTTGCACAAAAACAAGTGTGCTCTTTTTTAATTCTGTGAAAAATTGTTAATTAACAAAGAACATATTTTTTGGTGCAACGAAACAAATAATCATCATTAATTTTGTTCATTTATTAGCTGATGACGGTTGGACAAAACTTTGTGCAACCGGGGATAAGAGATGACTTTTTTGGTATCAGTTCTGTTTTCCAAGTAATACAGCAAATAAATACATTTGGTCTTGTTTGGTGTTCCAAAAACAATCTCAATAGGCTTAGAGAGGTCTACAGGCAGTGAAATTGACGGCAAAGGCGAGTTAAGTAAAAAAAAGGAAATAAATTTGTATGAATTTCTATCCTGAATATACAATTTCTAGAATAGTATTTTGCTAAAATAAGCAGCTAATGAAATGTGTATATATTTTATATCATAGTATAGTATTTGAATGAAACTATGTGGAATAAGTGACGATTTTCTAGGAAGTAAAAGCGGCAGATGGTCGGTATTTGTCATTTTAGAAATATTGATCAGATGAATGTAACCCGTTATTATTTTTTTTGTATTTTTTAATCAGTCACAAACACTCATCGAAAATTTTACTATATTAATGCAAATAAATGTACGTGTAACTATATGTCAGTATTCTTTAAACATATTTATGGGAATGCATATAAATACGTCTCTGCACACATGCGTGCATGCATGCGTATGTGTGTGTGCATGATGTGGGTTTTTGGATAAGAAAAAAATGCTCGTTTTAAGTTTAGAGCCATATAGACCAATGTGGGTAAATACTTAAAGAATTAATAACATTCCAAGAAAAAAATTTGCGGAGCCACTTTTTCAAAATATGTACTTATATCTTTCGATACCATAATTATTTGACTACGTAATATTGTTATAACTGTATTGAAATTTGTATTGAGAGACGTAATAAGTAATAATTTTTTTTAGTTAGTTTTATTAACAATACTAATTGACATGAGTAACTTCAAATTGATCACTGCTTAATATTTATTGGAACACGTATTTGGTATCAGAGTGGAGATCCGAGTAAAACAGATTCTTTTTCTTTGGAAACAATATTTTTTTGTATTTTGGCTGAATTTTTCCGAAAAGACCATAAGAATTATAATACTATTAAACTTGCAGTTTCTTGTTATTAAATAAAAGTTAAACTGACTAGTTTATAAAAAAAAAACTAAAAAAGCTTAAAAAAGTGGCATTAATTAATTGTCCTCAAGGTACTGTTTGTAGGAAATATTTGTCTCAGGCCTATTTTCTGTTGTCTTAATATGCCTTTATTTAAATGATCCTATTAACATATATCACTTGAAACATATTTTAATAATGAATTATAAAATTTGACAGTTTCCGAAGAAGAGAATGTGCTCGTGTTTCACTTCGATAGGGTGCCCGATTTTCGAGAAAACCCATTTTGAAAATTATGTCATATGCCATAAAATATTAGAGAACCGATTGTAACTTTTATTTGTACATTTTTTTTTAATTTCAGTTAAAATTATTATATTTCATAAAGATCCCCCAGCTTGTGTACTATAAGTCTATAAGTGTAAATCAAGGTAAAATTGAGTTACATTTTATAGAAAACAAAACTCATATTTTTAATTAGCAGGCCATAGAATACAAATGTAATTAGTGATATTGATTTTAACTAAGTATTCTATGATCAAAACTAAGACAGAATAAACAAGTTAAAAAAAAGTTTCACAAGAGCTCTTTCAGACGAGGATACCATATGAGTGATACGTGTATCCGGGATACTGGATTACAGTCCAAATTTTCAATGCACTGTATCTCACAGCGAGCGCCCAACATCGATCATGGACACATTTTATTAATTAATCCTAATTATATAGCTAAGCTATAAAGTTGTCGGTATAAAAAATTATGCTATCCACATTAATAATTTCGATCTTCTAATTCACCAGCCCACTATACCTAATCAATATAATAAATATTAGAAGCTCGCCTGCCGTTCCAAAAAGTAAGTGTGTTTGAAGAGGTAAATATAACCTTTTAGAAATGTCTGTGCGAGATACAGATTTTGTATCCGGCGGCTGAGAAGGAGGGATGGAGAAAATTGGTATTGCAATACTGAATGTGTCGCCCCATCCAGTCCAGTGTGAGGAGGTCCATTTAAGCGCACACATTACAGCATCCTGCTCTCAAAGAGCTCTACAGGAGCAAGCTACAGCCCTACACAAGGTATAAAACTTGACATGACGAAAGTTTCGCTTCCTCTGATATGAAACTCAATTTTAAGTTTAATGTTTACAAAATTGTGAACCTCAGCAATTCTAATACACCAGACAATGAACTTTAATGAAATCGGATCTTTTTAAATTAAATAAAAAATTAACACATAGAAGTTACCATCGATTTATAGTATACAAGATAATTATCTAATTGATTTTTCTCGAGAACCGTACATCCCATCAAAGTGAACCAAAAACATATTTTCTTCTCAGAAAACTATAAAATATTTTATAATTTAATGAAATTCGCATCCAAAAAAGTTGAGGTAATATTTGCCTTCAACCATTTGTTGAGTACTTTCCTTTTACAAGTGGTTAGATAAGTTTGTTAGCCAGGAAAATCGGCCCAGGTTTTCCCGGAAAACTTTGTGTTCTCTTTCGAAAAAAAATATATATCTCCGGAAATAACAAAGTAGGGGCAATCAAATTTGGTATTATATCATTATAGGTAAATTACGTACCAAAATTTAGCTCTCTAGGTTAAGAGACAAAAAACTTATAGGCATTTAAAGAAAAATAAATTGTGGTTTTCCTTAAAACGTCAAAACAGTCGCGATTTAAAACGTCAAAATTGGCAACATTTAGGCAAAGAGCCTGAAACTAATACGAGCTATGGAAAAAAATGTATCAAGAAGAATGTTTTACAAAGCCTGAAACCTTAGCTTCCGTCATTGTCCATCTTACTAAAATATTTCCAGAAAATTTATCTCAAATAGACCCTTTCTCTGATGCTTTGGCAGTAGTCTTAGCTATAGAGTTTATCGTTTAATGGTATATAATTTTTGTCGAATTTTCGTAAAAGGAAACAATAAAGCTCAATATATCCGTTATTATACAAGATACGAAAAAAATTGTATACACTAATTATAGGGTGTTTTGAGCTACATCTTAAAAAATATTTCTACAATCACAGGGTGGACCATAAGTAGTTGGTGATACAAATTATATATATTTTTTAATCGAACATGCCTTATGTTACTGCATTTTTGAATTTTCCATTGAAATATAATGCATGTTTGTAAGAAAGAAATGCGGGACGCAGCAAGTGCGTTATGGTAGCGAATTTTCATTAAATGCTTCACATTTGAATAGTTCAATTTGCTATTAACCTATAAGGTTGGCCAAGAAACCAGTTTTTTCGGGAGCACCCTAAGTTAACTTCAGGAAATTTTTGTACATTTTCAAAGAATAAAATTATTTGATGAAACATGGCACATTGTTTCTACTATATAGGTTATACTGGTAACCAAATGTGATGCCTGCTTTCTTAAATAAAAAAAAACATATTTGCTATTAAAAACATTTGCACTTGCTGCGTCCAGACTTTTAAAGTATTTTCACGAAGAACTACAGGCTGGTGAATGTAGAAAAGTGATCTTTGAATATCAACGGATCGTGTTCAATATATTGCGAAGCAATTTTTTGAACAAAAAAAGATTGTGATGGTCAATATCTAATATACATCTTCTTCCAATTTTTATTTTTTCCTGTAAAATTAAGAGCTGTCAAGGAAGGGAAAACCCATTTTTCTATTTTTGCAGCCATGTTGTTATTTTTCCAAAACATTGTTTTGTGCGCAGCTTTACTAAAAAGATTAATTAATTCCCGTGTAAATAGCGGTTGGTGAAACAAGCTATTTTTGTATTTAAAAAACACTTTTGGTATTTTTTATTGGCTTCTTCAATATGTTCCAAAACAAAGACTTCCTCAAATCAAAGACTTTTATAGTGGCAGAGATCACGATAAATAAGTGTATTCTTCATATTTACTCATAACTTCACTACTAGGAATTTCGTTGAAATTTATAATTTAGAAACATATATAAAAACTAAAAGAATAGCCGTTCTCTGTCTGAAAAGAAAACATATTTTATTAATAAGTATTACCGAGAAACAAATATAATATCACTAGTCCCCTAAGAAAAAGTCTGGACGCAGCAAGTGCATTATGGTAGTGAATTTTCATAAACATGTTTTTAATGGCAAATATGTCAGGCATCAAGTTACCAGTATAACCTAAAGGTTATACTGGTAACTTGAACTATAAATAGTACCAACTACAATGTACCATATTTCATCAAAATAACTTTACTGTTTGAAGATGTACAAAAAATTTTCGAAAATAAACTTAAAATGTTCGTGAAAAAACTGGTTTCCGGGCCAACAAACCTTAGATTAATAGCATATTGAGCTATTGAAATTTGAAGCATTTAATGAAAATTCGCTACCACAATGCACTTGCTGCGTCCAGAATTTCTTTTCTTACAAACATGCATTAGAATTTCGTGGTCGAAGTTCGATACGTTAGAGGTCAGCTCAGAACTGGCACGAACCGAGGGAATTCGACTATCTACTATCTAAATAAAACAAAGCATTGTTTAATCGATTTGGACTGAGCAGACTTTCCTGGCTAACGAACTTATCCAAGCCACTTGGAAAAGGAAGGGGCTCACCAAATTTGATCATTATCGGCGTATTATTTTTTGAGTTATCGGTTATATATATAAACATATAAAAATTCAAACTGACCCCGGATATGGGTTCTAGGGGGCCTAGTTTGCGCTTATTTGAAGAAATTTTTTCAAACTTCAAAAGTCGGTATCACCTCATTAGTGAATTTTTTAAAAGAAAATTCACTAAAATAAGGAAAAAATGATTGAAAGTGGAGTGACTAAAATCAATAAAACATATAATGCTAAATTTAAAAAACTATCAAGATTAGGAATGGTTCATTTTCTCAAATTTGGTATATTTCTAAATAAGTTTCGAGTTCTATGAACAAAATGCCATAATCTACCTTAACATTAATTAAAATCTTCAATGGTCAATTGAAACCAAAATTAAACATACTCTAATTTTATCAGATTCCAAATCAGTTCTGCTTTCACTTAAAGATTACACCAAACATGGCAAAAATCCAGTAATATGTGACATTATCAGTCTGTATCAGTCGATAGAGGATGGTGGTAATCGAGTCATATTTATGTGGATAAAAGGGCACACTGGACTAGCAGGCAACGAAATAGCTGACAAACTAGCTAAAGAATCTATAGAAAGTCCAAACAAAATCATAATTACTGCTGACGATGTAAATCAAAAAATTAAATTTGAAATAAGGGAAACGCGGGAAAGTGTTAGGCATGAATTTGTTAACAAAACAACTAATCGATTTACACTTATTCATCCAATGTTGCCTAAAAAAATTCCACATATTGACGAATTTATTAGCCAAGGTACTATACTACTATAATTGCCAGAATGAAGCTGAATAACGGCTGCTTTCCACAACACCTACATAAAATAGGCATTAGTAACAATCCTTATTGTACATGAGACAACAGTTACCTAGGAACTTTAGAACAGCTTATGTTTTACTGCAGTTTATATAACCCAATATGTAAACAACTCTGGAAAGAACTCAAAGATGCAGGAGTAGAGTTTCCTGTGAACTTAGCAACACTTATTTGTACAAATAGCCTGAAAATCTATAATATACTTATAAAATTCATTCGGCATACAAAAACAAAATTTAGGTTTGCTGTTTCTTTATATGTGTATTTTAGTATTAGCCTTAGTTAAGAATAATATTAATATAAACTTCGTTTTCCTACTGTCTCACTTATTGTTTTTCATCGCATGTCATTAGCTGTCCAGTGTTGTTTGTTAAAAAAATATGCCCTGAAGGACACCTGGGCGAGAAGCGAGTATCCTTTGTTTCTATCCTTAATAATAAGTAAGAACACAAACATTTATATTTTGACAAAATTGATGTTAGGAGATAAATATTGCTTATGCTATAGCCATTTAGAAATAGTCATACTCTGTAAGAGCTTACACATAAAGGTACGTCTATCGCTTTAATCCTCCCTATTGCTGTAATTATTGATATCCATGCAGCAAATTATAAATATATTTGAAGGCGAATCGCTTTTTATAACAATGTATAGATATAACAATGGTACAAATTGACTGCAGAGTTTTGTGGCCAATGAATGTAATGTCCGAAGCCAATTCCTCTCACACACACACACACACACACACACACACACACACACACACACACACGCGCGCGCGCGCGCCTAATATTCTACATTTCGCCCAACAAAGCCAACCTCCTGCAGAGGTCGATAATCTTTGTGTGCGAAAGTTGATCCAGATCTTCCGGAACAAATTTTGTCTTGCCAAAGAGCAGGTTTCTAGTCCTGTCCGCCGCCGGACAGGAACACAGTTTGTGCTCTGCTGTTTCGTCACTCTCCATACACAGCCGGCACTCAGTTTCCTGACCGACTCCGATTCGGTGCATGTGGTGACACAAGCGACAGTGTCCTGTATACAGGCCGACTATAGTACTCAGTTGTTGTCTGTTTTGCTCTAGAAGTTTTTTAGCCCTTGACGCTGACAGGCTATTTATGAATGCCTTAGAGTGAGCTAATCCTGGCAGATTTTGCCATTGATGGATTGTCATTCTTTCTGTCTAGGTCTTTAAGGTGCGTTTTGCTGTGCATGATGCTATCCCCAGCACAGGTTCTGGTCCGATGAAGTCCCCCTGGGCTCCACTCCTGGCAAGCGCGTCGGCCGCAACATTGCCATTATGGTCGGAGTGACCCGGTATCCAGACAAGCGACACCTCATTGCAGCTGCCCAGTTCGTTGAGGGCAGATTTACAACTCCATACCGTTTTTGAATTGCAACGGCAGGAACCAAGAGCCTTTATTGCAGCTTGGCTATCTGAATATATCTTTATCAATTTGTGTGTGCACTGGTTTTATATACTTTCCCTTGCACACATCTCAATGGCATACACTTCTGCCTGGTGTATGGTTGCATACTTTCCGAGGCTAGTTGATAGTCTAGCATCGGCGTTGCTCCCATATGCGCCGGCTCTTACCCCCCTATTGGTTTTGGAGCCGACAGTATACCAGCAGAGATCGGTCCTCAATAGGGTCGTTTGATTTCGTTCCCAGTCCTCCCTTTCCGGGAGGACGGTCTTGAAAGACAGATCTCTACTGATCTTTGTAGCCATCAAGTCTGAGACCATTCCCAGGATCCCATGACCCTCAATGTCATCGAGGAGTCTGGACCATCCCAGACTGATTTCCTTCGGCATGCTGTCGGCCGTTTGTTTTAATCTGTACGTTGTCCACCTCGCCACCCTCTCCAGCCAAATGTGAAGAGGTGGAATAGTAAGGAGGACCTCCAGAGCCTCTGATGGAGCGGTGCTTATCGCTCCCTTTATCATCAGCTTGTTTCTGTAGATGAGTCTGTTTGGCCCTTGCGATACCACGAAGTGCCTTGGTCCACCAAACTATGGCTCCATATGTTATCATTGGTCTGATAACCACTACATAGACTACTACACTACTACTACACAGGGACAGTTTAGCCCTTTGGATCACATTCTCTAACTGTACGTCCCAGTTGAGCTTCTTATCTAGGGTAACCCCCAGATATTTTGCTTGTTCCGTAAATGGAATCGTTTCCCCCATAAGAATAAGTGGTTTTAATTGGTCCAACCTTCTTCTGGTAAATGGAACAATGATCGTTTTGCGGGGGTTTACAGACATCGGTTCCCACCGACACCAATCATTCACTACATTTAGTGCCTCTTGAAGAGTACTTGCAAGTTCCTCTTCAGATTTGCCTCTAACCATTATGACAAGATCATCAGCATATGCCTGCACCTCAACCTCCCACAGACCCATGATAGCCAGCAAATCGTCCACAGCAGGGGGGATACTCCCCCCGAGGGCAGCCCCTCGCAGTCCTGAAGCTGAGCCCCTCGCAGTCCTGAAGCTGACCACCTCCCCCTGCAACGAGGTAATAAGGGTCCGATTGTGAAGCATGCCACCGATCCAGCCACAAATGGTAGGTTTCACTCCTCTAGCGATAGTGGCTTCATAGAGGGAGATAGGTAGTGCATTATTAAATGCTCCTTCAATGTCGTGAAATGCAGCCACCGCCACCTCCCCGTTATCCAGGAGTGTGTGATTTTCTCAACGAGGTTACCGAGTGCTAACTCAGTAGATTTGCCAGTGTGGTAGGCATACTGGTGGGAATTAAGGGGGTTGGTGACTAAGATGTTCCCCCTAATGTGTCCGTCCAGTATTATTTCAATCCCTTCAGGAGGAATGAGACCTCTCAGAGATTTGGGTAGGAGGTCGTTACGTCCCAGTTTGGGAATGTATACGTCCCAGTTTGGGAATGCATACCTCCCTAATCACTGTCCAGCTGGATGGATCATAGTTCCAAGCCAGACTGGCTCTATACAGCCTGATGAGGAATGGGAGGAGAATCTCCAGTCCATTTTATAGTAGGACCGGAATCACCCCATCCTCCCCTGGCGCCTTGAATGGCTGGAAATGTTTCACAGCACACTCCACTGCCGAGGCTGTAACTATTCTCCGAGCAACCTGCCAGTCTTCCCTTTGAGGGCGTTTAAATCGACCCCCGGCTGGCAGGACATCTTCATTGCTCAGGATCAGACAATCTGGGAAGTGTCTGTGTGCTAAGAGCTCTAACGTCTTTCCGTGATTCTGTAAAGGAACCATCTGGTCGTTTTATCGATCCCAGTTCCTGGACACGGTCGCGTGAGAGAATTCTGTGGATTCTGGCGCTGCTGGTCAAATTAGCGATGTCCCCGCAGAACCTCCTCCAGGACTCCCTCTTAGCGTTCCTTATCTCTTTGTTGTAATGTGTTAGAGCAAAGTACTTAAGAAACAGACATTGGAAAATTAAGTCACGTGGCCAGTCTTATGACAACAGTGAAAAATGTTTGGAAAAAAAAAACATATTCGATTCTAAAATGCAACATTTATTTTTTAACTGTTATTTTTATTGGGTCACATAGTGTGTGGTACATGTATTCGGTATATAATTAAAGCTCTAAGCAAAACCGATTCATGGGTTTGATAATCTATTCAGTCATGTGTATCATAAAAAGGTTATGTTGTTTTTAGTTAAAAAAATTCCATTTACTGTACTCATTTACATATGTTATTATTTTAATATGTACGCTCTTAATACTTAAAAACTTGCTTGCCTACGACTAGTTCAGTGTAAATATAAATAGTCATAGATATTTATTGAAACAAACAAACAGCATGACTGAATGCTTGGGTCCTCCACACCGATCTGGCATGGCCGCTCTTTAAACATCACATTATTAACCCTGCCGCCTTGCATTTCAAAAGATTTATGACAAGATCCCTTTTAACAATGGTATATAGGGACGTTCCAATATTAGAAAGCAGTATAATGATAGGTTTATCTTATAATGGGATATGCTAGATACTGGTAAATATTGTCATAGGTAAATATATTTCATATATATCTCCAGTGGCATATTTTTATTTGTAAGATTCGATCTGTACAAAGAATAAACTGTACTAGAAAATTCCGGATCTTAGCAAACACGAGTACGGGCAAGTTAGGTATAATGACATTAAATGATGCTACCATTTTGCTATACTAGTAACCATTGTATGCTCCTGTATTGGTGTATTAGGAAATACTTTAATATAATTTTGTTTTTGCAGTGTTATTGCTGTAATAGGAGTTTGTCAGTAAGAGGCTTCTAGTGTATGACAGCGTCACAGCATGATTTTGTAAATAATGTGAATTTACTGTACTATGTCCTTCCTTTAGGATAAAGTACGCACCCCTGTAATATAATATAGTTTAAGGAGTTGTGTCCAAATAATCCGATTTTTACATAGTAATTTTTTGAAAATGTTCAAATGCTTTTAAAAATATACTTTTTAAGTAACCTGTCACAGTTTTAGTAGTACACCTTCTAATGAATGCTCTTTTATGATACTTATGTAATTGTGTAACTGAGGATATGGCTATAAATCGAACCTTTATTTAAGTCTACATATGCGGCGGCCACTACTTTCCATTTTCAATTTGCTAATTTTTGTTATTTAATGCCAAATTGGAAAGCCTATTCCGAAATTCAGTTTCTTTTTTTTTCTTATTATTATTAATACATCTTATGGAACAAATTCTCTCGCAGCAATTGCTTCACGGTAATGAACAATAATATAATTAATACATTTTATGGAAGAAATACTGACGCAGCAAGTGCGTCACGGTAATAAATAATAATATATTTAATACATATTATGGAAGAAATACTGACACAGCAAGTACGCCACGTAAAGGTAGATCCATGCGAAAAAGTTGATCCTTGCGGAAACGTAGATCCATGCAAAAAGGTAGATATATGTGGAAAGGTAGATCCATGTGCAAATGTAGTTCCATGTGCAAAGGTAGATTCATGAGCAAAGGTCGATCCTTTCGCAAAGGTGGATCCATGCGGAAAGGTAGATCCATGCGCAAAGGTAGATCCAACAAGTACAATTTGGAGAACCCAATTCATCACAATACAGTTTTTAGACCTGACGATCGTTTCGCTAACAAAGTTAGCGTCATCAGAGGAATGAATAAACTAAGTGAATAAAGACGAACTACTATTTATATGTTAGTTGCCAAGCAGTTGCGAACGGCGTCCTCTAGGCAGGTATACAGGCAGACCACCACTGTTGAGTCTAAAATCCCTGTAATTAAAACTGCATACCTGCCTTTGTTAGACTGTGTGTCGTTATCAAATATTTCTTTTAAGAAAGTTATTAAGATAACAGTTCGAAGAATGGACTACATAGAACTGTACCTACTCTATTCATCGAAACATTTTGGATCAAATTTCTAACCATATATATTTCTTTCGTAACATTTTTGATTAACTTGAGATTTTCTTTATATACATGATGATTATGATCCCAAATATGCTGAGCAATACATGATTTGTCAATAGTGCCACATCTCAGTTGCGCTAATTGTTCGTTAAATCTAGTTTCAATAGTCTTTTGGTTTGCCTAACATATTTAAGTTCACAATCCTTACAACCTATTTCATACATTCCCGACACTTCTGTGGTTTTATCTTTATGCTTTGGGTTACCTAGCAAATTTTTTAATGTCTTTTTTTATAGCAAATGTTAGCTGCAAATCGGCTTTCTTAAAAATGCTATTAAAACCACTCGTAATTCGCGTTTCCAATCATAAACAGAAAACTGTTGTGTCTGATTTATCTTTTCTGAAAGTCGTAGATTCCGCTAACATTTTGTTCTATGTTCATTGACTAGTTTCACCACTAAACAGACAGAGTAACCATTATACTTAGCTACATTTTTTATATAGTCAAGTTCTCTGTTGTATCTTTCTTGATTTAAGGGAAACTGTATTAATCTATGAACTAGAAAATTCAAACTAGCTGTTTTTTGTGCAAAACTATGGTGAGTCAATCGAAATGTAACTCACAGTAGTGGTTTCCTTTCTGTGGGTGTCAAATTCTAAAGTGTCTATTTTTAATGACTAATACATCAAGAAAAGGTAATTTGTAATTAATTTCTTTTTCATGTGTGAATTTAATGGAGTGAAATTTACTTTTTTAATTTGGCAATAAAATCATCTACTTTGCATACATTTGTATTAAATATTTGGGATAATCATCATGTAGATAAAGAAAATCCCAAGTTAATAAAAAATGACAGGCAGTCGCGTCAGGTAGATGTTTACGATATATCCTTAAGAAATTTGAACAAAAATGACTCAACAGTGGGGCCTGCCTTTATACCTGCCTAGAGGACGCTGTTCGCAACTGCTTGGCAACTAACATATAAATAGTAGTTCTAGTCTTTATTCACTTAGTTTATTCATCCCTCTGATGACGCTAACTTTGTTAGCGAAACGATCGTCAGGTCTACAAGCTGTATTGTGATGAATTGGGTTCTCCAAATTGTACTTATCAGTGCTCATCACAGACTTCAATCTTCACTCGTTGAATCATGACTCCCAGGTCAACAGAACTGAATCTTTACCTAAGTTGTAAAATTAGATTATTAGGTGCAGATATTGCTTTTTTAAAATTCTGTAAACAAAACTCAGTTATTCCCAATTTTAGCAACTTCAATGTTAAAATTTCTAATAATATATAGGCAAAAAGTGGCAAATTTTGCTAAACAAAAATAGCTGGATTTAGAAATGCAATATATGTACTCAAAATGTAGTACGTTTGAAATAGAAGCATATAGTTTATATAAAAAGTTAACCTTTAAGCTAGATAAGTTTGAATATGAACAATGGTGCAATTTTCAGAGGAACATGTTTGTAGTTATCAACGCGAAGTTAGTTAAATAGATCAATATACATAAAAATAACTTAAAACAGCTTGTAAAATATCAAATTAAAAATGAAAAGCCATCTCCTTAGAAAGTTGACCTCGTAGAAAACCTTTCTTCGCAGACGTTTAATAAAAATGAGATCGACCTTTTAAATAAAGGGCTAAATTCGGTTTGCTATCACAAAAGGACAGCTATTAAATAATTACCTGAGCCTGCACAAAACTTTATTAGACAAGCATGTAAAGATAAATTAACTAAAAATTTAAATGAAAATATGCCCATTAATACCAAAAAAGTTAATCAAATAAATATAGTTAAAAGACTGTGAGAGATAGAACGTTTTTGTGTTAAAGCAGACAAAGGTAATAAGGTTGTGATTTTAGACAAAAGCGATTATAAAGATAGAGTATATAAAGCAATAGAATCAGGACCGTATAAAGAACTAAATAGAAACCTTTTCCCAAAAAGGATTTACGAAGTTAAAAACAATTTAGATAGATGGCATAACCTCATTACAGACAAAACCGTTGACTGTTTACCATTTGAACCGCGATTTACGAGAGGTTTTAATAGCATTTTTAAGAAAGCCAATTTGCAGCTAACATTTTCTACAAAAAATACATAAAACAATTTGCTAGGTAACCCAAAGGATAAAGATAAAACCACAGAAGTGTTGGGAGTCTATGAAATATATTGTAAGATAAATAGATGGTCTTTATTGCACTTAGCTGCTGTACCAAGGCAGAGGTGTTCGTCCTAAAAAAATTCGCTAACATAAAAACAAAGTATGTGTGTAAAACATTACATAACATCACAACAACAAACAAAAAGTCCGCACGCAGCAAGTGCGTTATGGAAGTGAATTTTCATAACAACATTTTTAATAGCCAATATGTCTTTCTAATGCAAGCATGCATCAATCTGGTTACCGATATAGCCGATATAGCCTATATAGTAGAAACAATGTACCATATTTTATCAAACTTACTTATTGTTTGAAAATGTACAAAAATTTTCCGAAAACAGAGCCCTTAATTACCATTTCCCCAACAGAACAAATACATAACCCAACTGTACTGACAAATACACAAATTAGTAACCTGTTGCAAGATGAAATGACGACTACAGAATCCAGGAATAGGAGATTATTATTTTCAAGAGTCGTTCAACAGTTTAAACACCCTAAAAAAGATCAAGCAATAGTTTTCACATCGTTTAAGCATATAACGATTAAAGATTATATTTGCGGCATTGGGGAGATTGTCCAACCGGAAAATATTCTATTTGCCTCCAAGATATCTAATGCTAGTGTATGCATTTACCTTTCATCTAAGGATTGTGTTGATAAATTTATGTCCGAACATGTGTGTATACTCATTGGAAACACCACCATTACAGCAAGAAGGCTAATAACACCAGCAAACAGAATAATAATATCCAATGTTTCACCAGTTATTGGTCACGAAGTCATAGAAGAAGCTCTAAGAAATCACGGTTTAAAAGTTGTCTCACCAGTATCATTTATGGGTGCAGGAGTTGGAATACTAAAATACTCTCACGTTAGCAGTTTTCGAAGACAAGTATTTATAGTTCCTGATCAAGCAGAAATGCCATCGTCCATCATAATCAAAGATGATGATGATATATATAGAGTTTTTCTATCAAATGATGATTTAAAATGTTTCCTCTGTAAGTCTGAAGGACACATTTCAAGGAACTGCCCAAACACCCTGAAAACTACAGACGAAAGAGTGGTCAATGTGTTAGAAGAAGAGGAATAAGACCAAACTGAAAAAAATCCCCAGACCGTTACTGAACAAGATTCTAATAAAACAGGATTGAAACGTCAGGCATCAAATGAAGCAGAAGTCCCCGGAAATGAAAATTTAAAGAAAAAACTAGCTGAAGAGAAGGCCGACAATAACATGCCTCCTCCAATCTCAAGTCGACCTGTCTTTGCTGATGTTACAACGCCTTCAAGTTCAAGTCATTTGTCACAAAGTAAAAAAGAGAAAAAGAAGAAAAAGGAGAAACCAGAACCAAATGAAGCATATGAATCCCTTAAAAGCATTTTCAAGGAAAAAAGGTATGTTCTTACTTATGAAGATTTAAGATCCTTTCTTATCGCTGTAAAGGGTAGTGATCGACCTGTTAGTGTTGCATCCAGATTTACGACAGAAATTCCATTGTTGATACAAATGATTCAGGAAATTTATCCACTTGTTGGATATAGGGCTCTAAAAGAAAGATGTAAACGTCTCGTTGTATCACTAGAAAGAAACCTTAGACTTAGCTCGTCACGAGAGTCGGACACAGCATCAGAGGCATAATTCTTAGTGCATTAAATGGAAAAAGTCTTAAAAGTGCTGTTAAATGGTTATCCTTTGAAAATTTCTTAGAGCAATACTCCCTCGATGTGATGTGCATACAAGAAAGCAATACATCATCCTTACCACCTGGTCACCACCCACAAAAACTACCAGATTCGTTTCGTTTTTCTACAACCCCCCCTCTAAAGATTATACTGGCACAATAATTGCGGTAAGAAAATCTCCTTCTGTTATTGTTCATCAACATGAAATTATATCTGAAGGTTATGCCCAAAAAACTAGCTTAAGTATAAAAGATAAAATAATACATATAATATCGGTATATCTACCGCATGATCCTGTAATTGCCATAAATGTTATTCAAAAAATAGAACGATCATTGCAATCTCTACCACATTCTGATGCATTTATTATCATGGGTGACTTTAACTGTACCTTGCGGGCGAGCAGGGAACGCTTGTTCTCCGTTGAGAGAAATACCGGCGTATCCAGTGCTCTCCAACATACGGTGGAGGTCTTAACAATGTCTGACGTGTGTCTGCTAACTGCTCCGACCTTACCTGGGTACACGTTTTATACAAGCAACACTGCTTCCAGAATAAACCGAGCATACTGTTCTGATAATCTGACTGACCACACATCATCGTCTAAATTATTGACATCCTTTTCTGATCATCTAGCAGTGTCTTTTGAGATTAAATTTAAAATTGACCATTAAAGGAGCCCTTTCTGGCGTTTTCCTAATTATCTGCTGAATAACCCAGGGTATATCACATGCATAAATACATTTTTAGATACGCAGATACATACCAAAATTAAAGACTATAAAGGCCACTGGGAACATTTAAAGCAGAATATTAGAGAAATTACACAGCAATACAAATATTTTAAAACGATACAAGAGAGAAGCCAAGTTCACTATCTTCAATCTGCAGCTCAAAAATTGATTAAACAATCCAGCAACAACACCGTCGAAATATTTCGAATAAGAAATGAAATAACAGGGTTGTATAAAAGAACGAGTGAAAACAACCCCCAAAATAAACTTACAACAATTACATGAAAAGGATCACCCCACTGCCAACATAGTTATGCACACATTGCCTAAAAGAATTTATCTCAATGAAATCGTTCAAAATGACACGACGATAAAAGACCCCTTTGAAATGTGTGGCTATGTTAAATCATACTTTGAAGGCATATTTAGTAATACTCAACATGCCTCAGAACAAAATGAAAAACTTTTTCAAGGATTACCACGGTTAACAAATAGTAAACAACAAGTTGGCTCGACAATCACAATAGATGAACTAACAAAAGCACTGAAATCCTTAAATAAAAACAAATCACCTGGCTCAGATGGCCTCACCACTGAATTTTATCTTGAATTTTGGCCAAAACTGCATGTTCACCTTTTAAATATGCTAAATCAATCAATTATGGAAGGCACATTACCCAGATCGTTAAGACTGGCAACTGTGTCGCTTCTTTATAAGAAAGGTGAACCTAGTAGTTTAGATAATTGGCGTCCCCTATCCCTTACCAACACTGACTATAAACTTATTTCGAAATGCCTTGCTATCAGAACTACCGGAGTATTAGCAGATCTTGTTCACACCGATCATAGCTTTTGTATACCTGGACGTTCTATATATGACAGTTTACATTTATATAGAGATTTCATTGCACATGTAAACAGGACCAAGACAAATGCGGCTATTATATCCTTCGATCAGAATAAAGCTTTTGACAGAGTCAACAACGAATATTTATTTCATGTATTAAAAAAATTCAATTTTAGCCAGTCATTCATCTCATACATTAGACTATTATATAAAGAGGCCCTATGCATGATACGAGTTAGCCATCTGCTCACAGCTCCTATCTGCTTTAAAAACGGTATAAGACAGGGATGTCCACTGTCTGGAGTTTGGTTTACACTGTCAGTGGAACCTTTGCTAAACCTTTTACGCAAGGAGATTACCGGTTACAAACTATCTACTCCACGAAATGATATCAGCCTAAAAGTTACAGCTTATGCTGATGACATAAATATAATCGTTTCACAACCTGCGGAAATACATAAAGGACTGAAGTGTTACGAAATATATTCAAAATGCTCTGGGGCTATACTCAATGTCGAAAAATGTCAAGGCTACTGGCTGGGAGGTCTTAAAGATTATAATAACTTTTACTGCGGTTTTAGATGGTCATCTGGTGACATAAAGATTCTTGGGCTTTGATACAAAAATGAAAATGACACCACCGACTCTCTAGCTTTATACCATTTATACAACCGACTGAACGATAGCTGTAAGAGATGGAAAAATATCTTTCCATCTTTATCGTGGAGGGGAAGGTGTTAAGTTATTTACCAGATGATAGCACCAATACTATGGTACTATTTACAGGTTTTTCCAGTACCAGATGCATATCTTCAAAAGATTCAAAATCTACTAAGAGACCTATTTTGGGCTGCACGAAAGCACTGGCTTAGAGAAGAGCATCTTTGTTTGCCTGTAAGATATGGTGGTCTCGGTCTTGTTCACGTTCCATCAAAGGTTAAAAATTTTCTAAACAATTTTGCTCTTAAATTCATTAACTGCACAGAAAATCCCAAATGGTATGTCTTTACAGAGTATTTGCTAAGATCATATCGCTCAGCTAACTTAACTTGGCAGATTTTCTTTAAAAAACCCGATATGCACATAGAAAAAATTTCACCTTTTATCAGTTCGGTTTTAAAATCCACAACATGCCTCCGAACTTTTCTCCAAGATTTTCCTACCACCCTTCAAGGCACATTCGATATTCCTATGACCAACTCACGATTGTTCAGAGACGTAAATTTTTCGAGTCTATGGTTTGACCATGGATATTACACAGTTGCAAATCTCTTTAAGGAAAATATTTTACAAAACTTTAACGAATTAAATATCACAAACAAAAGAACAAATATCAATATTGCAAAGAAATTTTGAACATATAAAGTACAGAATTCAAAAAAACTTTAACCAAATCCTCGTTGTCAAAAATCTGAGTCAAGACAAAATAGTCACTGGCTTTAAAAATGCCGATCACCACATAGAAACAATGACTCACAGCTGAAAAAAGCATATCCAGCAACAAATTGTTTTGAATCACTTTGATATATGTGAACCTCTGAAAGGTGTATGGACTGACGACCCTGTTAACTGGATGTCCTTCTATCCACTATTAGCTTTTGGATATGAGAGTGACATTAGTTTTAGACTAGCAAAGAACAGACTTGCTGACGGCATATTCTTAAACAAGGTAAATAATGAAACTTCAGCCTTGTGTCAGTGGTGCAGTGTGCCAATGACAGCATGGCATCTGATCATATCATGCAAATAAACACAAACAATATGGGCATTTATTTGTCAAGTAAAACAAAAACTGATGGGATCAAAACTACACATCATAGATGTCTATTCTGAACTCGTACAAGGGAGAAGTAAAAAAGTCTGGACGTAGCAAATACATTATGGTAGTGAATTTTTATAAAAATATAGCAAATAGCAAATATGTCTTTTTTCAAAGAAAACAGGCATCAAATTTGGTTACCAGTATAGTAGAAACAATGTACCATATTTCATCAAATAATTTATTGTTTGAGAAAGTACAAAAATGTTCTGAAAATAAACTTAAAATCTTCCGGAAAAAACTGGTCCCGTTTTCCTGGCCAACGAAACTCTTCAAACGTTATTTACCAACCTGCCAAGTTATAATTATTCACAAAAGCTTTTGGCCGAAACTTCCAAAAAAAAATTTGCATGAAAATTTGCAATTTTTTTCACGAAAATCCGAAAATATTTTTTACAATAGCCTATTAAACATTTATTATTAATTACCGAATTTAACAAAAGTCTTAAAAAAATGATTTCTACGGCAACACAAGCAAATCTCTGCGAAAACTGATAAGTACTTTCTACACAAAGATTAGCTAAAAGAATACATAAAATTCAAATTATATGCCTAATCTGTAATTAAAATTGAAAACACAATAATTCCTTTGCACAAAAATCCATTAAAACATTATTTTCAACGATTAAAAAAAAATGTATCATCAAAAGTTCGTTGAATTGTTTTTCACAACAAAATTCATGACGAATGTTTCTTCAAAGAAAATTCATTAAATTCATTTATAAGAAAACTCGCTACAAAAAGAACATTTTGTACAAGAATATTCGCTAAGAAAAGTAAATTTAGTAAATTTAAAAATATTCAAAATCTGATCTTAATACATAGGTACTTTTTCTACAGAGAAAAATATTTTGCCTGGCGATGCTGTAAAAAATGAAACCGGTTGCAGAGAAGAAAACAAACATTTCTGAAGTCACAGAAAAAACATCAACGTCTGTGTTAACTATGGAATGGTTTTACCAACTAAGGACAACGACAGTTGCTATTAAAATTAACCTTAAAGTCTTAAAAGCCCTCATCCCCTCATTAGTGATTTTTTCAACAAACAGTCGCTATAAAAATTATTCGAATTACATAATCTGATTAGATAAGGTTAATATTGAATCAGAGACAAAAAAAGAGTAAATAAAAATAAAAATTATAGCCACCACTGAGATTTGAACCCACGTCTCTCAACGTTCCTTACTGACGAGTCAGATATCTAAACCGCTCGGCCAGTATACCATGGAAATCAAACTAAAATGAAAAGTAGATAACCGATAATGGTCTTCGGTTATTTATTTGTAATATATAAGGCCTATTTTAGATGCGTTTTTTGTAAATATTGTAATCAAATGACAACATTGGAAATATAAATGTAGTACCTTCCAATATACATTTCTTGCAATATTTGCCAGTCAGAAAGTTTCAAATCTCCACATTTACAGGAGAAAAGTATAAAATTTTCAAAGTATTTTTTTTCGTACTTTTTGGCCTTTTTGCGCGAATAAAAAATAAACGTTATCTGTAATATTAAATAGATTTTGTTTAACACATACAACATTTGGTATTGGATCTTCTCTGGCATTTTGTGACACCGATATTTTTCTTCATTAAATGCTCATATCTCTTTTTTCTTTTAACATGCAGATCTAAATTTTGGCATATGGTTACTTTCTACAATTTGAACCTGTTTCCCAAATTTAGTTGCCATAGCTTTGTTATTTTTGAAGATAATCATTTTTTCTAAATAAAGCTCAACATTTTCCTACAAAACCCAGTCCGATTTTCCTGGCTAACGAACTTGTCTAAGCCACAAACGGAAGGTATCTGCGAAAACTCATTAAAATCGCCTCATTATTTTTTTGAATTTTCGGTGTGATATATATATATATATATATATATATATATATATATATATATATATATATATATATATATATATATATATATATATATATATATATATATATATATAAACATATAAAAATCGAAACTGACCCCGGCTATGGGTTCTAGGGGTCCTAGTTCGCGCTCATTTGAAGAAATTCTTTAAAAATTCTAAAGTCTGGATCTTCCCATTAGTGAATTTTTTTAAGAAATTCACTAATATACAGAGGAATAATTAATATTGCAGAAATTCGCAATACACGACGGATTTAAAAGTCGCTAATGGGGTAATCGTAGTCAATAAAAAACTAAAAACAACTAAACTAAATAACGTTAGTGGAATTTAATTTGCTATAATAGAAAGTGAGGGGGCCTTGTAATTTTATTAACTGCAAAACATACCCTAAACAATGATTAATAGATACGTGTCTTCAATTAAAAATAATATGACAAACATTTATAGATCAATTATTTCTGTAATATCAAAAATTGTCCGAGGAGTATATAACGAGGAGAAAGTGTAATTTTCGGAAAGACTTTAGCAGAAGCGAGTCACTGGTTAGCACCCTGATTTCAATACAAGCAAGAAGCATTAACCGAGATGCTTATCTCTGGTTCGTAGACTTCGCAAAAGCCATTTGCAGATTAAAGCATTGGAAATCGATAAGCATACTGAATGATACTCACTAGAATTTTTAAGTAATGAACAACTTGAACTAGAAAGCAAAATTTTGTTTAGAATTGTACCTAGTGTACTAAACAACTTAAATTTGGCAAAACTAGTTAGACAACGATGTGTCCAGAAATCATTTGTAAATAACAAAAAAATTAAGTAATAAATAAAAAGTACATTTTTATAACACTTGTGGTATGTGGATCGTGAGTTTAAATAGCATGTAGAACGTAGATAATGTTGAAGGTCTGCAAAAACTAATGAAATATCTCAATTTCATCTGCAATGATATAACAAGCAATCTATATAATATATATTGATTGTATAATATATATATATATATATATATATATATATATATATATATATATATATATATATATATATATATATATATATATATATATATATATATATATATATATATATATATTGACATATTGAAATTTGAACAGGGCAATGTCTGTTGGGTCAGTTAGTTAACTATAAGAAATTATAATTTTAAAGTTTTTCTCTAGAGCTTAGAATTTACTTTCTGCATTATATCAAATAATTACATTAAGTTTTCTAATATAGAGATGATACACTGATAGAATTTAACAAAATGCTAACAAGTATTCAAAATATGTGGCATTGCTGACGTTTACCGCAAGTATTGTCAGTCAGCGATGTAATTATTTAAATGATTAAATATACGATAAGTGGATAAAACTAGAAATTGAATAAAGGCGTACAAATTAGACTGTTTATTAGAAGTTTTATTAACACAGAGCTTTTGAAGGGCCTTCTGAATGTGTATTCAGACAAATGAAATCGAACAGACTGATACAGAATGTCAGACCTGACCCAAAAGATGACAAACCACGGGACGCAAAGGGACAGTATGGCAAATGTAAAAACCCAAACAAACTTTGGGTGAAAAAATTAGTATTTCAAGTCATTTTAAGAAAGCAATGCAACTATCTGAAAGTTTTTAAAATCCTAAAAGCTGCTGTTGCTCAGAGATCAACCAGTTGGAGGTATCAATATGTTATTAGGAAATAACCTGATCTACTTTGGTGTTAAATCAAATATTTAACCTGATGCACCATTGGCCGATGTTTTTTTTCTTTTTTTTTCCAATCATCGGCTGCTAAAGTCATTAGCCCTTCTCCTAAAAGCCGTTCTCCCCGAAGCAGGCTCTCAAATTCAGTGGTATCTGTAAACGTTGCCTGAGGCTACTGTCATATATGCTACCGATATATGTTTCATTGTTAGTTGTAAATTACATGTTTCTTTTTCTTTTATTTTTTCCCTGTCATCGACAGCTAAAGTTATTATCCCCTGATAGCCGTTAATTAGTCTTTATGTCATTAGTCATATCATCAGTTGTATTCATTATCTTATATCTTAGGTGTCTTTCAGATAAAGAGTATTAGCGAATTTTTCGTAAAACGAAAAATTCACTAATGAGGAGATCTGTGTTTATGTATGTATATATATATATATATATATATATATATATATATATATATATATATATATATATATATATATATATATATATATATATACATATCGTATCGATAACTCAAAAAATAATAGGCCGATTTTAATTAAATTTGGTACGTACCGTCCTTTTGTAAGTGGCTTAGATAAGTTCGTCAGCCAGGAAAATCGGACCAGTTTTTCCGGGAAAATTTTGGGTTTTCAATTGGACAATTTTTGTATCTCCAAAAATAACAAAGCTATGACAACCAAATTTAGCGTATACGTTTCTACCATCCAACTTACCCTACTTGCCAAAATTCAGTTCTCTAAGTTAAAAGAATAAAAAGTTATAGGGATTTTGAAAAACTTTGGGTGCCACTGGTGATCAGAGGAAAGCACAAGAACAAAATATTTTGTGTGATTAACAAAGCCAATTGAATATTACATGCAACGGTTAAGTTTTCTTGACGCAGGAACGTCAAGAAGTAGCAGAAAAATATTTTGAAAATTTGATAATTTTTCTTCTTGAAACGTCAAAGTCGCGTTATGAAACGTCAATTTTTGCAATTTTCAGACAACGAATTTGAAGCAAATACGGATTATGTTAAAAATATGTCGTAATAAATGTGTTTTACAAAGCCTTGAGTTTCAGCATCAACCATCATTGTCCTTCATTTTACTAAAATATTTTCAGAAAATACATTTGAAATAGACCCTCTTTCTGATCCTTCGGCAGTAGTTTCAACTATAGAGTTTATGGTTTAATAGTCTATATTTTAGCAAATATAGCCCCATGGACATGACGCGTTTAGAGAGCTTTTTGTTTGTATTACTCGTCGAAAAAATCGAGCTGTAGTATACGGGCACGCTCAAATAATAGCTGAATTTTAAAAGTTTTCACAGAAATGTTTTTAGTGTTTCTGTAGAACTTATTTTTGTGATATGTTGGTAATTAATAATAAATGTTTAGTACGTTATTGTAAAAAAAGTTGTCGAATTTCTGTGAAAAATATAATTTAGTGTAACATTACTGAAAGGAATTTCTGTAAAAGAAATTTCTGCAAATTTTCAGAATTTTTTTTCAATTTTGGTCCTAAAGTTATTTATGAATAACTATATCCTCCCCAGGTGTGTAATCAGCTTAAAGAGGTTCGTTGGCAAGGAAAATCGGACCAGTTTTTTCTGGAACTTTTAAAGTTTATTTTCGGAAAATGTTTGTACTTTTTGAAACAACAAAGCTATTTTGATTAAATATGGTACATTGTTACTGCTATATAGGTTATACTGCTAACCAAATGTCCATTTAAAAACAATACATATTTGAAATTAAAACCATTTTTACGAAAATTCGCTACCATAACGCACTTGCTGCGTCCAGACTTTTTTTAAGGTGTCAAGGTTCTCCCCTAAGCAGGCTCTCAAATTCAGTGGTATTTGTAAATTGAGGCTGCCAAGTTGCCCATTTGCTGATATATGTTTCACTGCTTCACAAGTAAGTTGGTTAATAAATATAAATTGAGAGTCATGCGCCTATTCTAAGCTGCCCTATAACTGCTTGTTCTCCTCTAATGAGTGAACATGACAACGGATGACAACTACATAATTTTTCTTTGACCTCGTATAACTTGATTGTCCTAGTCTGTCTGCCATAGCTTCTGTACTTCCCTTTTTTAGAAGGTTTTGTTGATCGCCTCACTGAACTGGAATGTAATTCGTCAAGCTACTTCTTACAAAATTTTTGGCTTCAGCGTCTGCGATCTCATTCGCCAAGATATTCACATGACGAGGAATTCATATGATGTGAATGTCAATATTATCCTCTTTGGGATGGTGTAACAAGGCCAGAATATTTTGAAGTAGGTGGCACATACTCCAGATATTGAGACTTGTTATGGAACTAAGTGAATCCGATATGATTAAAACCTCTCGATATTCTACCTCGACAATATTTTAATGCTTGCCATATCGCGTATAGTTCGGCAGTATAAATGTTCTTACAATCTGGTAGCTTTCAAGCGAAGTTGTTATCATCAAAGATTGCAATACCCACACCTTCTTAAAGTTTTGCACCATATGTGTACAAGATCCTATAGTCCCTGCATGTATGTGAGATAAACTTCAACAGAGTCCTGTATATAATGGCTGCTGTTATCTCTTTTTAGTGAATTTTCTTGAAAACATTCACTAATGAGAGATCCCCCTAGAACGCATAACCAGGTTCAGTTTAAATTTTTGTATGTACATATTATATATATATATATATATATATATATATATATATATATATATATATATATATATATATATATATATATATATAGGGTGATTCACAACGCAATGGACACAGAATGTGTGCGTGTAGAGAATGTTTAATAAAATCTTCCAGGGACATAATTTTGTTTTGATCTCAACTCTAAAAATCTAAATTTTCTCAAAAATGGATGGTTTTTAGAAGAATTTACAAGAGGAGAAAAAGATAGAAAATTTAATTTGCTATAAAACTGATGTAATCTAACTTTTAATTAGGTTAGGGTTTAAAAAATCAAATCATTAAATAGATGACCCACCCCTAATTCACCCTTTTTGAATTTATATCTACTTCAAATTTTTGTCAAATAACGATGTGGATAAAACAAAACCATCTACCAAATTTAGTTGTTCTATGTTGGGGCACTGCTGCAATACAGCTGTTTGTTAAAATTACTAAATAATCTTCAGAGGTCAATATCTCACCAACCATGGGCGTCAGAGAAAAATTTTATATAAAAAATCGGCATGTTTTGAGGTTTTCAACACGCCCACATTGTGTGTCTATTGCGTTGTGAATCACCCTGTTTATATATACATACATATATATATATATATATATATATATATATATATATATATATATATATATATATATATATATATATATATATATATATATATATATATATGTTCAGAAAGATTTCCGCGGTCTTTAATGTGAGACATGCTTGGTTCTCGGGTTAAACCGCGTCCAGAATTTATGGAAACTCGACGTTTCGGCTCCTGTTTTGGAGCCATTTTTAAGAGGTAAAGGAAATATGTAAGGACACTCTAAGGCCTCAATCTGCCTACTCCTTAGAGTGATGGACAAAGGTGGGTAAAAGAAATATGTAAGGACACTCTAAGGCCTCAATCTGCCTACTCCTTAGAGTGATGGACAAAGGTGGGTAAAGGAAATATGTAAGGACACTCTAAGGCCTCAATCTGCCTACTCCTTAGAGTGGTGGACAAAGGTGGGTAAAGGAAATATGTAAGGACACTCTAAGGCCTCAATCTGCCTACTCCTTAGAGTGATGGACAAAGGTGGGTAAAGGAAATATGTAAGGACACTCTAAGGCCTCAATCTGCCTACTCCTTAGAGTGGTCGACAAAGGTAGGTAAAGGAAATATGTAAGGACACTCTAAGGCCTCAATCTGCCTACTCCTTAGAGCGGTGGATAAAGGTAGGTTGGGTTGTTGTAGCTCGATTACGGGGCCTCAATCTGCCTACTCCCCAAATCTCTCAGAGAGATCTCTCTGAGGCTCAGGGTTGAACACACTGAGACCTCACAGACGATCTCCGGCGAGATTTGGGGAGTAGGCAGATTGAGGCCCCGTAATCGAGCTACAACAACCCAACCTACCTTTATCCACCGCTCTAAGGAGTAGGCAGATTGAGGCCTTAGAGTGTCCTTACATATTTCCTTTACCTACCTTTGTCCACCACTCTAAGGAGTAGGCAGATTGAGGCCTTAGAGTGTCCTTACATATTTCCTTTACCCACCTTTGTCCATCACTCTAAGGAGTAGGCAGATTGAGGCCTTAGAGTGTCCTTACATATTTCCTTTACCCACCTTTGTCCACCACTCTAAGGAGTAGGCAGATTGAGGCCTTAGAGTGTCCTTACATATTTCCTTTACCCACCTTTGTCCATCACTCTAAGGAGTAGGCAGATTGAGGCCTTAGAGTGTCCTTACATATTTCTTTTACCCACCTTTGTCCATCACTCTAAGGAGTAGGCAGATTGAGGCCTTAGAGTGTCCTTACATATTTCCTTTACCTATTGAAAATGGCTCCAAAACAGGAGCCGAAACGTCGAGTTTCCATAAATTCTGGACGCGGTTTAACCCGAGAACCAAGCATGTCTCATATATATATATATATATATATATATATATATATATATATATATATATATATATATATATATATATATATATATATATATATATATATATATATATATATATATATATATATATACACATATATATATATATATATATATATATATATATATATATATATATATATATATATATATATATATATATATATATATATATATATGTTTGTGTCACACCGATAACTCAAAAAATAATGGGCTGATTTTAATCAAATTTGGTACGCAGCTTCCTTTTGCAAGTGGCTTGGTTAAGTTGGTTATCCAGGAAAATCAGCCCAGGTTTTCCCGGAATTTTTTTATTTTCTTTCGTAAAAAAATTGGTATCTCCGGAAATAACAAAGTAGAGGCAACCAAATTTAATACGGCTGTTTGTATTATAGTAAACCATGCACCAAAATTTAGGTCTAAAAGACAAAAAAGTTATAGGGATTTAAAAAAAAATTGTAGTTTTCCTCCGCGATTTGAAACCTCAAAATTGGCAACATTGAGGCAAAGAACCTGAAACAAATACGGGTTGTGTAAAGAAAATATCGCAAGAATAGTATTCTGCAAACCTTGAAGTTTAATTGTCCTTCGTTTTACTGAAATATTTAGAGAAAATTAATTTAAAACAGATCCTTTCTCTGATGCTTTGGCAGTAGTTTTGGTTAAGTTTATGGTTTACCAGTCTATAATTTTTAGGTAATTTACGTAGAAAAAATTCGTTAGTGAGGAGACCGCGACTTTTGAATTTTGAAAAATTTATCTAAATGAGTGCAAACTAGGACCCTTAGAATCCATGTCCGGGTTTAGTTTCAGTTTTTAACTATTTTCATATATAAAGGGTGACACATTTCTACGGTAAAGCTCAATATAACTGTTATTATACAAAATACGAGAAAAAATTGTATATGTTAATAATAGCGTGTCTTGAGCTGCATCTTATAAAATTATTTTGACAATCACAGGTGTCTGGCCCATAAG
Source organism: Tillus elongatus (assembly GCA_964006375.1). NCBI lineage: Eukaryota > Metazoa > Arthropoda > Insecta > Coleoptera > Cleridae > Tillus > Tillus elongatus. The sequence continues at coordinate 98,665,750 of OZ023264.1, read as the reverse complement.
CCATTGGTGAAATTTCTATTTTTTTTTTAGCATCCCTTATATTATTGCAGTTTTGCATTTTTAATCGAAATATGTCAAATAGTTGTAAGAAAAAAAAAATCGACACACAGTTAAGTGCGTTTTCGTAGCAAATTTTTATTAAATATTTTAAATAACTCAATATGCTATTAACCTAAGGTTCTTCGGCTAGGAAACGAGTTTTCTCGTAAACATTTTTTGATAAAATATGGTACATTGTTTCTAGTATATAGGTTATACCGGTGACCAAATTGATGCCTGCTTGCATTAAAAAGACATATTTGCTATTATAAACATTTTTATGAAAATTCACCTCCATAACGCACTTGCTGCGTCCAGGCTCTTTTTTATATTTACAGCACTCTTAGTGAATTTTTGATCAATGTAGTTTCCATGGTGGTATCTTAGTTGGATGCAGTTCACATTATATATAAAATTACTTTGTTCTCATCTGTAGGAAATCTTTAAAATCTGTTTAAAGGCCTTTTCTTTTTGGTTATCACATTCTTGACTTCTTCATTCCACCAGGGCACTCGAGGTCTTGAAGAGTTGCTGTTAATATTGCTGATGTCACCAAGTGTACCTTATCATTAATATTTGAGGTATCATCGATAGCCACGCCAGCAAGTAACGATTGGAAGACTAGCCAATCAGCCCCTGCATATTTTCATTTAGATGTATGATTGTGTACAATTTGTGCACTTGCAAATTTAACAGTTATCGGAAAGTGGTACACAATAATAAATCATGTACTTTTCACCTGAGCTGCCTAGCTAAACCCGACGAGGAGATCGAGAGATCTAAAACCTGGGGTTGTTGCTTTCATATGCGTTTTTAATATCTAGGTTCATCTGGTTCAAAATACTTCCTCTATGTATCGAGACCCGCTCTGTCATTAGTCGTCTTCCCCACAAAGCAGGTTGTGAGCATTTAACTGCCGATGGAAGTTGATGTATCAAATTTTCCAAATCAGCTTCATAGAGATAGCTTATTTCCGCAGCAACTAATTGGAGATCTTTTGCAAATCGAATTTCACGAAAGGGTATGTTTGACTTGAGACATACTGCAACTCCACCCTTTGCTCTATTTAACATCTTATCATGTTTACGGATGATATTATACCCCTTGGGGTTAAATCTTTCTTCCATCTTCAAGTGCGTCTCCTAAAGGCAGATGCAGAAAGAGTTGGTGTTGGCAAGTGTGCTTCAAATCAGCCAAGTGATATTTGATGCAATTATAAATCCCTTGCAAGATGTTTTCTGCGGATAATACATATTGTGACATATTCTCACGTTAGGAATGTTATGAATAAAGTGAAATCTTCGCATTCGATTGCCAACGATGACTATTACCTTGTTTTCATTTCAGGGTGGCATATTTCTTAAATTTTGAAAACTTCCATAAGTGATGCTTAAAAAACGCGATTATCATTATGTTAGAAATTACTCACTACAATATCAAAAATTGAAAAGAAAAAGTGTTTTGCAAAAGAACTGTAGCCCAAGAGAAATAATATATTAACTGAGGGCCACAGTTTCAGAATGGGTAAGTTGGTGGAGACTGCATTATTGCAGATTCTTGATGATATATACTTATGTAGTTATGGATCGTGGAAAATATGTAGCATTAATAATGCTTAGTTTGTATAGCCTTCCATGCCGTTTACCACACGATCTTGTGAGTTGTGCTGTCAGGCTTGGCCATTAGTGGTGGCCATTTTATTTGAGTTAATATCTTCCAATCCGTGTGACATTTGATCTTGCGACCATGATGTAGATGCCATTACTGATACGGTATCTGCCAATACTTATGGTGAGCTTGAGAACAGGATTCAGGCTGTAATTGCCTTCCATACCGTTTACCACACGATCTTGTCAGTTGTGCTGTCAGGCTTGGCCATTAGTGGTGTCCGATACAATAGCTAAAATGTTATTTTGAGGATAGAGGTGTGATTATTCTCATTGGGGACTCTAAAGCAAGTTGGTGTACCTCAGTGGTCTGTATTAGGGTCTTCACTTTTCATTTTATTTGAGTTAATATATTCCAATCCGTGTGACATTTGATCTTGCGAACATGATGTAGATGCCATTACTGATACGGTATCTGCCAATACTTATGGTGAGCTTGATAACAGGATTCAGGCTGTAATTGAAAAAGTTAAACTCTGATGCCAAAATAATAGGTTTATTTGTGTAATTAATATTGTATACTGGTTTACAATATGTCATATACCTATACTATAACGGTTCTACATGACGAATACACTATTATTATTAACGAAAATGAAATAATAGACAAATATCAAATTATCTTCTTAAAAATACTCTTTTCTTCAGTGTTTATTTGCATTAAATACCATGATATTTATCTGTTTACTTTTCATTTAGATAATTTTGTATTTAATTGTTATATGGAAAATATTAACACATTCTAACCAGGAAGTAATCAACGAGAAATTATTTGCACCTTGGCAATGTAGCAAAACGGAATCTGCATGTTTGGACCCATCCAATAAGACAAATAATGTGCACGAACCTCACCAAAGACTTGCAAGAACTACTATTCATAAGCCAATGTTCTCTCTTCACAAGCAAAACGTGATTCAAAAATTTAAAATGTACAATAATGATAACGATTTTTAAAACTCGTGGTGTTGCAATTTTCACTATAAGGAGTCAATTTACAGACAAGAATCAGCAAAGGATGAAGGAAGAGTTTAGAATTGTTCTCCTCTAATGACGCTAACTTGTTTAGTTAAACGATCGTCAGGTCTTTAAAAAAGGTGTTGTGGTGATTTGGGTTCTAAGGGTCTAGTGCACTTAGAGAAGAACTTTCAATAGAAAATCATTATGTCCTTATGGCCGAAAATCGTGGGACATCTTTGGTGTGGATTAAAAAAATAAAGCCGTGTTTTGTATGGTAGTAAATCTATACTTTTTTGTCAACATAATGGAAAGTAAATCACGAATAAAGGAAACATGGAAACGCCGCAAGGTATGAGCATGCATGGGAGTTGTGGAAATGTGGGATAAAGCACGAGTTTAACCGCCAAATATAATTTTACTTGTCGGAAAGTTTTAAAAAATGCTTGTGCATTAATATTAGCGGAGCAAGGCATTTTGTAATTAAGAAGAAGGATGTGGTTTTTGTGTTTACGATACACATCCATCATCAGTTTATATCTTAGGGAACAGAATTTAAAATGATGTTTTACTTACTAATCTATTTATGTTGTATCACATACTATTCTTTGTAAAATGAAGTTAATTAATTAATTACATTAGATAATAAGAACATAATGCGCTGTATAAAAATGTTTACAAACGATTTTGTATTTGGCAGTTATTATTCATGTTTATTAAAAATGCTCAAATCTATGGGCTAAGGCAAATGTTTCCGCGTTTTATAATGTAAGGGGGAACAGACGGAGTATTTTAAGCACTCTTGAACGAAGGCGAAAACAAAAGAATGTAATTTCCATTCTTTCTGTCAACATACAACCCTAGTATGCTTAAAGCACTCATAATTTTCTGAATTAATCAATATTTATGCTGCTATATGCACTTTATATCTGAAACGACTATTGTATGTCACAAGTGCTTGCAATTGTCTTTCTAGAATAATACGAATATGGCATACAACACACACATAGACGCATACACATAGGTTAAATAATGTTATGCATAGAAACTAGTAGTTCTTAAATCTGAGCTTGTTAATTACAAAATCATAAAAGCACGTTTATCGAGTAAATAAAAAGTAAAGCGCTTAAGCTTTGACATTTTGATGATTTATCTCCAAACTGATTAGATACACATTTGGGAATACATTTATTGTTGTACAACAAATATAAGTATTAATAAAGTTGGTGATTTTCCTCACAAATATTTTGTAGTTCTATGCATTTATTGTGAGTTGATGTCAGGTATCGATTTACATATTTTGCAAAGGTATGAATTGGTCAGGATTTTTATGTGATTTATTCGATCGGGTTCAAATCTGCAGTTGAGTGAGAGTAGCCATATGGGATAGACTTCGCCGTGGTTTGGGTTTGGCCAGTCGATATATAATGTTTAGATGTGCAGATAATTTGTAAGCATCTATATCTATCTATTTTGTAAAGAAAGTAATAAAAAATGAATAATAAATAAATAATCCTGGAACATGCGTAGTTAAGTAGCCACACATTGTTCTGCATTTGTCTATTTTTGCAGGTGTTTTACGTGATTAACAATTAAGAAAGTTGTTTGAGATATTCTAAAATGGTTATGAAAATCATCTGAAGTGTAATTTGATACTACATCCTCATAATAATCTTCATTTCTTCTTTGGTTCTTTTTTTCTTCAGGCAGCACTGTATCCACTGATTTAGTCAAATTTTCTATCGTCAGTCATATCACAGTAATGTCAAGTGAATCAACAGCTAATTCTATTAGAAAGAGGTTTCTATGTTGGTTATTATTTTCATTATTCCCTTGGAATTTTTTTTTAATGTTACTTTCAATTGATGCTGTCACTACAGACTAAGGTGCAATTTTTAACTGACAGAGCAACGTCAAAATACTTCCTGAAGTCAATAATAAGTTCATCAGATTTCCAACCGCTGAATCCCAGTAAACACGTTGTGATATTACCATACCATGTATGTACTATCCAAGTCACAGTATGTGATGTAACATTCATATAATTTTCCAACTTGAATAGCAAATTTGGTCCCTTGCATACATATTTTCATGTTATATGTCATGAACAAGTGATTGTAGCGTTATTTGTATGAACTGATGTGACATAGTAAGTGAATATATATATATATATATATATATATATATATATATATATATATATATATATATATATATATATATATATATATATATATATATATATATATATATATATATATATATATATATATATATATATATATATATATATATGTATGTGTGTGTGTGTGTGTGTATCACACCGATAACTCAAAAAATGATGGACCGATTTTTATCAAATTGGGTGAGTACCTTCCTTTTGCAAGTGGCTTGGACAACTTCGTTAGTTAAATTTTGTGTTTACTTTCGGAAAAATATATATCCGGAAATAACAGAGTAAGGGCAACCAAATTTGGTATTCCTGTTTGTATTATAAAGAGTGAACCATGTACCAAAATTCAGGTCTTTAAGGTTAAAGACAAAAAAGTTATGGGCATTTAAAGAAAATTTGGGGTTCTCCTCAAAATGTCAAAGTCCCGATTTGAAACGTCAAAATTGGCAACATTTAGGCAAGAGCCTGAAACAAATAGGGATAATGTAATTAAAATGTCGCAAGAAGAGTGTTCTGCAAACCCTAAAGTTACAGCTTCAACCGTCATTGTCCTTCATTTTACTAAAATATTTACAGAAAATTCATTTCAAATAGACCATTTCTAGTTTCTAGTTAGAGCTCATCAGTACGCTATACTAATTACAGCGAGAACACATCTATTAAGTAATATGGTTATGGTAGCCAGCCTCCTAGAACATTGTGAGATGTACGACAGGGTCGTAATTGTTAATGAGTGAAGATTGGAACCTATGATAAGCACTGATAGGTACAATTTGGAGAACCCAATTCATCACAATACAGTTTTTTGACCCAACGATCGTTTCGCTAACAAAGTTAGCGTCATCAAATGGATGAATAAACTGTTTATTCATCCCCTTGATGACGCTAACTTTGTTAAAGAAACGATCGTCGGGTCAAAAACTGTATTGTGATGAATTGGGTTCTCCAAATTGTACTTATCGTAATTGTTAGTTGATTGTACACAGTCTCTATTTTATAACATTTTGTGTTATTTGGAGCTGTCGTGACAACATAATACCTGTTTCCGTACCGAGATGGCGACCTTGTCGTACATCTCATAGTGTCCTAGGAGGCTGGCTACCATAACCGTATTACTTTATAGATGTGTTCTCACTGTAATTAGTATACCGTACTGATGAGCTCCAAGGGAAACCGGTCTGCGGTTCTAATTATGGTGAGAATACATCTAGCCTTGCATACATTGCCCCTATATTAGGGAATAAATGGGCCAGCGCCGACAATTTACAAAATTGTGAATTGTTTGTACACATTTTGTGTTATTTGGAACAGCGTTCGTCATTGTAAAAGTCAATGTAACTTGGCTCTTCACAAAATTTGTTATTTTGGCAAAAATATGGAACAGAAAAGAAAGTTGCTTGTTCTAAAGTATGGTTATATGGAAAGGAATACGAGGCAGTAAAGTTTTTGAATGAAGTTTTAGATGGAGAAAGAAAGAGGAAGAACTAAATTTGAAAATTAGTATGTCAAAATTTGAAGTATGTTATTCAGAGGATAGCTGTCAAACATTTTTGGAAAGACGTTTGGTAAAATTATGTCGAAATACTTCACAAGTCAACGACTTATATGTATTGACATGCTGTATAATTATGACCAATAAAGAATAAAGAATAAAGAATAAAGTCGTGACAGCATACTACCTGGTTCCGCACCGAGGTGGCGACCTTGTTGTACATCTCACAATTTTGTTTACATGTGAGTTACATGAAACATCTCCGTGACAAGTTAAGTTGGAGAAAGATGTCATAGTTATATCGCTGATACGTAACTGTTGTTGCTGTATTGCACCTGTTCTCAATAGATGAGGGCTTAAACTCAGCTGTTGGCACCTAGTAAACTCAGCTATTAAGTGTACAGAGTGCTGTGGTATATATTCTGCTAGTCATAGTTAAAAATAGAATAAAAAAGCAAAATCTGGTTAAAAATCAGTTTGGATTCCCACCCGGTCGAACCACTAGAGAATCAGTGGTGGGCACTTAAAACAATAGACAAAAAAGCCTTGGGAAGAGTAGATATAATTTTTTTAGCCTTTGCTGGCCTAGAAAGGATAATGAATAATGTGAATTCAAAAATATTGTTTCACATAATGAAGAGAACTGGCTTGGATTGGAGATAAACGCATCATTTTCAATTTATAGAAACCGCTGTAAAATTGAAGCTGTAATAAGGAAAAGTGGCATTATCGCCATATTTGTTTAGTTTATTTATACAAGATACAATACATAGGCTTCATGAGACGAAAGCAGAAATCAGCGTAAATTGACAGCAGTTGCACTGTATAAGGCACGCATACAACATACACTAGCCAAAGAAGCACTAATTTCTCATGTAGCCACAACATTAACTCTCCTTGCCAAAGAAGATATAAAATTATTAGCAAAATCCAAAACTACAAAATACTGGAGAGACATCTGAAATGGAAAAACATCTTGTTTGAGAATAATTTAACTAAAGTTGAGGAAGCTACTTCTGTTACAAGAAACTCGCCAAGACCAAGTCATTTCGAGCACGCTAATACTAGGACATACCATCCATACACACTAATACCTCTTAAAGAACGAAACACCCCTAATATGTGCTCAGTGCAGTGGATCAGTGACTGCGCAGCACATATCCTAATTGAGTGCTTAAGGTACACGAATATAAAAGGCAATGTTTCCTAAACCTAACTGTTTAGTTTTACCGCGTAATTTTTAATGTATAAGAGTGTAGCGCTGCGCGAGCGGGAGAGACGGAAAACGAATTATAAATAATACTCAGTATGCTGGATGGTGTATGAAACAACAAAACCGAAGAGCAATATGATTGAGGGAAACTAATAAAGATAAGTGATGTATGACTGCAAATATACATATAAACCTAAATTGACAACAATTTGAACAAGTAGAAATGTTTACGTAACTTAAGTGCATTATTACAGATGATGGTAAATGTAGTAAAGAAATAAGGTGGTGCGTCGCAATAGCAATGCAAGCATTTAATAGACAATATATTGTTCTCACCAATAAAACTTGTATCTTGGACATAAGGACGGGGGTCGTGGAACGAACGAAAGGTCGGTTTGTATGGAGCGGAAAGTTGGATTTAAAATAAGCGCATACCATTAAAATAATTAAAGCTTTTGAAATGTAGACATGGAGAACAATGACAAAGAGAAGATACTCGGTTTCAAAGAACACCCAGTAGTAGTTTAATTGATAAAATTAATAATATGTATAATAATAATTATAATAATAATTAATTTTATTAAAATGTATACATAATGTGTGTTTAATGAAACTTAAAAAATCATTACATTTTCGAACTAAAATATTGACAAATAACAAAATTATTTATTGGAGATAAACGCATCATTTTCAATTTATAGAAACCGCTGTAAAATTGAAGCTGTAATAAGGAAAAGTGGCATTATCGCCATATTTGTTTAGTTTATTTATACAAGATACAATACATAGGCTTCATGAGACGAAAGCAGAAATCAGCGTAAATTGACAGCAGTTGCACTGTATAAGGCACGCATACAACATACACTAGCCAAAGAAGCACGAATTTCTCATGTAGCCACAACATTAACTCTCCTTGCCAAAGAAGATATAAAATTATTAGCAAAATCCAAAACTACAAAATACTGGAGAGACATCTGAAATGGAAAAACATCTTGTTTGAGAATAATTTAACTAAAGTTGAGGAAGCTACTTCTGTTACAAGAAACTCGCCAAGACCAAGTCATTTCGAGCACGCTAATACTAGGACATACCATCCATACACACTAATACCTCTTAAAGAACGAAACACCCCTAATATGTGCTCAGTGCAGTGGATCAGTGACTGCGCAGCACATATCCTAATTGAGTGCTTAAGGTACACGAATATAAAAGGCAATGTTTCCTAAACCTAACTGTTTAGTTTTACCGCGTAATTTTTAATGTATAAGAGTGTAGCGCTGCGCGAGCGGGAGAGACGGAAAACGAATTATAAATAATACTCAGTATGCTGGATGGTGTATGAAACAACAAAACCGAAGAGCAATATGATTGAGGGAAACTAATAAAGATAAGTGATGTATGACTGCAAATATACATATAAACCTAAATTGACAACAATTTGAACAAGTAGAAATGTTTACGTAACTTAAGTGCATTATTACAGATGATGGTAAATGTAGTAAAGAAATAAGGTGGTGCGTCGCAATAGCAATGCAAGCATTTAATAGACAATATATTGTTCTCACCAATATAATAATAATAATGCTTTATTTCACAGATACTCCTACATGAATGTACACATAGGTAGTTCGTGACATCGTCATTACAAACATTAGAAAACATAAAAAGTCAACACAACAATACAAAATATAAACACAAATATTAAATTATAAAGTACATAAATAAAATACAATACAAAATATAAAGTATACAAGTTTAAAATATATAAATATAAAGTATATGACTCGACAATGTTCACACACTAAAAGAAAAAAACTCATGGATAGTGTAACAACTGATCTGACAAATATAGGATTTAAGATTCTTTTTAAATATCTGAATACTGCCAGACCTCTTTATTGTCTCAGGAAGGCTATTATAGAATTTACACCCATTGTAGAAGACATTCTTCTGATAGAAGGCAGTGGAGTGCGCATCAGGAACCAAGCAGCCCCTAAATCTAGTATCATAGCTGTGGCCGACCTCGATTTTAGAAAAGGCTTCATAATTTTTATACACGAAGCAACAAATCTCAAAAATATACGTATCATAAACTGTCAAGACACCAAGTTGCCGAAAGAGAGGCTTGCAGGAATGACGAAAACCAACTCCAGCAATAATTCTTATGATGTACTTCTGAATCAGGAATATTCGCTCCGCGCCAGAACAGCCACCCCAGAAAACAATACCATAACGAATCACTGAATGAAAACATGCATGGTAAACATTCATGACAACCCCTCTACTACATACAGCCACCACTGACTTCATAGCATAGCAACACCTCCTCAACTTACTGGAAAGATATTCAATATGAGAATGCCAGTGCAAATTACAATCGAGAACCAATCCGAGCATCTTAGCACTGCTTGATAAATTGTAAAGCCTCCTATCAACACACATGAATTTCGGAGAACTGAAGAGGAGTTTGACTGTTTTTCCCTGGTTTATGTTCAACTTGTTTTTGGTGGCCCACAAGTCTACTAATTCATACACCGAATTACCTTTAATTAGCAACTGGTCTAAACCAGCTGATCTGACCAAAACGTTAGTGTCATCTGCATAGCATACAACTGTTAATTCTGGAATATTGTGAAGAAAGATGGGAAGATCATTAGCATAAACTAAGTAAAGTAAGGGCCCTAAAATAGAACCCTGTGGCACTCCTGTAGTTACAGGCATAGCCTCACTCAAAGTACAATCAGATAACTTTATCCTCTGGGATCTACCCTCTAAGTAAGATGTCATCAATTTCAAAGGTATTCCTCTAACACCACATCTAGACAATTTATGTGAAAGAATACCATGGTCCACACAATCAAATGCACAAGAGAAGTCGACAAACAAACCCAAGCAACATTCACTCCTATCTATCACATTTACAACCCGACAAGTAAAATCAAATAAAGCAGTGCTAGTACTTTTGTTGCTTATAAATCCATGCTGAGAAGACTCAATCACACCATTCCCAATCAAGAAGTCTCTCAACTGACCATTAATCGCATGCTCGAAGACCTTGGAGAAACAGCTTGGCACACTAATTTGGCGATAATTTGAAAAGCTTTCTGGATCACCACTTTTAAAAAGTAGACGTCCCACGGCCTCCTTAAGCTTTGCTGGAAAAATACCATACTCAAAACTCAAGTTAACAATAAATGAAAGTGGCTTGCAAACGAGATCACCTACACCCTTCAACAAATTATTAGATATCCGTCAAATCCCGTGGAGTTAGAAGCCTTCAAATCTTTAATAATGTCCAGGACACAATCCTCACTTACAGGAGCCAGAAAAAAAGAGTTACAAAGGGGAGGAATGAGATCAAAAAATTCCCAGTCAACTGGACTGTCACTACAATGCACTGTGGTAAATCTGTTATTAAGTTTATTCGCAAGTTCTAGATGAGACTCACAGTTCATGTTTATATTCAAATCATTCTGACATACTTTCTTATTTCTAAGCTGGTTAACAATAGACCACATAGCCTTTGCTTTATTTCCTGAGCATTCAATTTGGGTATCATAAAACTTTTTCTTTTTAACCTTCAAGAGATCATTATATTTCTTACACAGGCATTTCCTCACCTCATTAAATTGGGGATATTGCTTTGATAGATCAGTGAACATTGCCAACTTATTTCGTAAGTCAGACACTTCCTCAGACAGCCACCAACACTCATTGTGTACATAATCTCGTCCAGAAGTACAAATGCGACGCCTCCTCAAGGGAAAGCAAATGTCAAAATAAAAATAAAACGTGCTAAAAAAAGACTCAAAGGCCTCATCAGGGCAGCCAGAGTTATAAACTGCAGACCAAAGTTCTTCCTCCAGATGAGAGCGAAAACAACACACTGAATCTGCGGTGATATTCCTCCGATACACATATGTTTTCTCCTCAATTTTTTTGTCCAAAAGAACTGTGACAATCTGACAAAAATGATCAGATATAAGAGGATCAATGTTCAGAACATCACTGACATCTATATGATCGCTAATTAAAACATAATCAATACATGTCCCAGAGGTAGCCGTTACCCTTGTTGGAGTATCAATCAAACTGGAAAAACCAAAAGACTCCAAAAAATCTTTAAACCTAACAACATTAGGAGACTTACTAAAACTGTCCAAGTTCAAATCACCAGCAATCACCACTCCGCAATCCTGAGAGGACAACCAATAAACCAACGAAGAAAATAGCTCAAAAAAGGCTTCAAAGTTTCTACTAGTCTGAGGGCAATAGATGACAACCACAGTTATATCCACATCAATTAAGTGCAGTCCACAACATTCAAAAATCCCCTCCTTACAAAACTGTGAACAACTTAAAACTCTTGCCCTCAATGGCAACCTCTCCCTCACATAAATTGCGGTACCACCGTGAAGTGCGCTTTCCCTACAAAAATGTGCTGACAAAAAATAGCCTCTCAAATGAAGCAACTCCAGCCTCTCTTCGCGCTGCCAATGTTCTGTGAAAAGCAGTATATCAGGCAAAATTCTGAGAGAGTTCAAAAACACTTCTAAAGGTAAAAGTTTGTTAGAAAGGCATTGTACATTCAAATGTAGTATAGATAAATCAGATTTTATGGTCTCTCTTGATCTAAAAAAGGTATACTCGGTTTTGAAACATTCCCGAGATCTAGTTTTTCCCTGTTACATGTAAGGCAGTCAATGAAGGCAAGAGTCTTATAAATCCTATTCCCTAAGCCACTTAAAATTTTTACAATATCTAGCACAAGCTTATATGGTTTTTGTTTACCCAAATTAACATCAACATAATTAAATTTACCCCGAGCGAATTTGTTCGATCTAACTATCATTTGCTCAAGTTTAGCATTGTACCTACTTACTAAAGAATCAGTCCTTAAGTCATTAGTGAATGGAAGAGAGAGCACAATGACATTAGTTTGAGAACAGTTTTTAAGAACATCATACAAACCCTGAAGGGAAGGCAGTTTTCCATTAAAAAAATCATTTGAGCCACAGGACACTATAACACAGTCTTTGAGACCAAGTTTAGAAGCTGTAGATTCCAGTCCTCCAATCACATCCAACAAAGAGGCGCCTGGTTTGATGAGAGAGAATGTGTCAAATTTACTCAAACTAATCATCTTCCTAATTGGTAATATCAGATTCCTACCAGTCTGATCAGCCAAAAGATATACACTTCCCTTGACGGCACCATCACCCGGTGAAGACACCCTACTATCGTCAGCAACCATTGTTGTCTTCTTAGGTATTCTTAATTTGTACGGGAATGAACCATCAAGTTTGGAACCATCTACCTGATGATCAGGGGGTTTGCAATTATTGTCACTCAATGTTCCTTTAAGAACTTCCAATTCTTTGAAGTACATGCTATTTTCAGCCTCCAGGGTTTCAATAGTATTAAGCATGTTATAATTTATTTCATTGAGTTCCTTCAGACTATTTTCCAGTCCGCCAATTTTATCAGCACTTTTTTCCAATTCACTCTGTAGAGCACATCTTCTTTCATGCATCTTACTTAGTTCTAAATTCAACTCATTCAACTTTTTTTTCTGAATTGTAATCACATCTACATATTTTTTTTCAGATTCAATTACATCATCTTCAAAATCTTGAGTTCGTCTCTTTAATCTATTGATACAGGTATCCCTTCCCTTGATTTCTTCTCGTAATTTTGCATTCTCAATCTCAATAAAACTTGTATCTTGGACATAAGGACGGGGGGTTGTGGAACGAACGAAAGGTCGGTTTGTATGGAGCGGAAAGTTGGATTTAAAATAAGCGCATACCATTAAAATAATTAAAGCTTTTGAAATGTAGATATGGAGAACAATGACAAAGAGAAGATACTCGGTTTCAAAGAACACCCAGTAGTAGTTTAATTGATAAAATTAATAATATGTATAATAATAATTATAATAATAATTAATTTTATTAAAATGTATACATAATGTGTGTTTAATGAAACTTAAAAAATCATTACATTTTCGAACTAAAATATTGACAAATAACAAAATTATTTAATGAATGGGTCCCCCGCGGTTCGCATTCGATAATTAAATGATCTATGGTACTCTGAGGATTGTCACCCCAGGATTCTTGAATTTGACGATGAAGGTTAACTAGGTTATTTGGTGGTTGGGGTAAATTACACACTCGATTGCCAATCATATCCCTTATCATATTTCACGTATGTTCGATTGGTGACAAGTCTGGGCAGCGAGAAGTCCATGGAAGGAGTGTACGTTATTTTCTTGTGAGATCCGTGTACTAACCCTTGCTGTATGAGGACGTGCGTTGTCGTGCTGGAAAGGGGATTGAATTAACCCTCGTAGGTATGGCACTATAACAGGCTGTAGTATGCTTCGTATGTAATCATTTGCATTCAATTTCTGCTATCGAACTCCACACCACCACACCCCACTTTGATGTATCGCTTTCTGTGACCATTGTGGACCCAAAGACAGAATCAGGACTCGTCATAGAACACAACACGATTTCATTCACCATCCCAATTTGATCGGCCGTTACACCAATCAAGCCAAACAGCACGAATGTCGAGCTGTCAGTGGGAAACATAAATATCGTTGTTATAGAGACTCTTTCTTGTAAAACTCCCAAACAACCATTTATTTTGTAAAGCCGCAATTCTCAAATGACGGTCTTCCTGTGCTGAAGTTGCTCGAAGTCGTCTGGATCCATGAAGACAGTTATGGATTCCTTTTTCAGACCACCTGGACCAACACTGTAACACTGTTAACACACTGCGTCTTATGCGGTCGGAAATTTTTCTGATTGACTTCCTGCATGCCAACAATGCGCCAGCATTTAAATTCACTTAAATAGCTATAATTGTTCCGTAAGCAGTCCCTTCGCATGATGACTTAATGACTTAATAAATTGAACACAAATCGCTACGAATTATTGGTTCAAACTGAAGGAAACTCAAATTTAAAGAAATAATTTTTTGATTAAGAAAAATTTTAAAGGTGTAGGTACACCTGTAAAAAATTTTGTCCATATTTTTATCATTTATTATCAGAGGCAAAACAGGATAGTATAGAAAAGTTAATTGCAATTTGCAATTGGTCGTCTCTTACTCTGTTCGGATTTTCTGGAAAGTCAGTATATAAATAGGAATAATAGTGTACTAGAAGAGGTGACAGAAGAGAGATGCCTACTGAAAAACATTGAGGGGAGGAAGGCAAAATTGGTTGGACCTATTCTGAAACAAAATAACTTACTGATAACAATATTTGAAGGACACATACTTAAAAAAATTTAAATAACTCAATTTTCTATAAACTTAGAGAGTTTAATTTTAATACGTAGTAAGGTCTTTCCTAAGGCAAGATATCCACAAAATTTCATTAAAATAACTTTGTAATTTTCGGAGAAAAAATTTTTTTTCGAAAGAAAATTTAAAATTTGAATAACTCAATTTTCTGTAAACTTAGAAAGTTGAATTTTGGTACGTAGTAATATCTCTCCTGAGGCAACATATATAGTAAATTTTATTAAAACAGCTTTGTTACTTTCGGAGAAAAAATTTTTTTCGAAAGAAAACTCAAAATTTTTCCGGGAAACCCCGTCCGATTTTTCTGAATAACGAACTCATCCAAGCCATTAATAAAATAAAGGCACTTGCCAAGTTTGATCGAAATCGGTTAATTATTTTTTGAGTTATGAGACGGATACATATACATATACATATACATATATATATATATATATGTATATATATATATATATATATATATATATATATATATATATATATATATATATATATATATATATATATATATATAAACATATAAAAATTAAACCTATTTACAGATGAACTTTAATAAGATATTATGCTGTGACAATACCTCTCTCAAGCAGTGGCGATTTCTCCTAGTGAGCTAGGATATAAAATATAATCAAAATGTGCACAGTTATATATGTTTTATTTCTTTTTCCCTTAGTCTTAATACACTACATATTTTATGACAATCGATTTAATTTACTTATTTGATTTCATAAATAGTCGGTTAATAGTGACTTGGAATGAAGTAGATACCACGTTTCTAACATATTCAACGAATATGAGTAGATCAAAGCAACTGGGAATGAATTCGGTCACTCCCCGACACACGTGTTTATACAATAGTGAGGAAAATACTTGATTTTAACACTGCAGTGAGCTATAAAAATTTGATTAACTCAGTTTTCCATAATCTTAGAAAGTTTAATTTTGGTAGGTAGTAAGGTATTTCCTAGGACAAGATATCCACCAAATTTCATTAAAATAACTTTGTAATTTTTGAAGAAAAAAAATTGTATTTGAATAACTCAATTTTTTATAAACTGAGAAAGTTGAATTTTGGTACTTAGTAAGTCCTCTCCCAAGGCAACATATATAGTAAATTTCATTAAAGCAGCTTTGTTATTTTCGGAGAAAAAAATTTTTTTTGAAAGAAAACTCAATTTTCCTGGAAAAACCCGTCCGATTTTCCTGCCTAACGAACTCATCCAAGCCATTAATAAAAGAAAGGCACTTGCCGAGTTTCATTAAAATCGGTTAATTATTTTTTGAGTTATCAGACGGATACATATATATATATATATATATATATATATATATATATATATATATATATATATATATATATATATATATATATATATATATATATATATATATATATATATATTAACATATAAAAATTGAAAGTGACCCCGGATATGGGTTCTAGGGGTCCTAAATCGCGCTCATTTAAAAATTTTTTTGCAAAGTCTCACCATCGATACCTCTCTATTAGTGAATTTTTTTAAATAAAAATTCACTAAAAGAAGCTACACTTATCAGCTACGTAATTGTCCTGGCCAAATACAGTATCTACAGCGACTTTATAGAAAATATAAGAAGTAGAAGCACACACATACAGACTTATCTAGAACAGTTTAAGAGCAGACTGCGATCCAGAATCATTAAAGAATATACTTGGCACAGTGGAAGAAAAGCAGTGCATGTGTTTCATGATAAATGGTGGAATGCTGATTTACTATTTAATGTAGACAATGGAACTTTAGATTTTTCTTTAAAACTAATATAATTTCTTAATTGCTGGCATCAAAATGTTAAAACGTTTTTATTTTTAATTTTATTTTTATATTAATTATGTTTTATTTAATTTAGAATTGTTTTTGTATGTTTTTTTTATATCTCTATTCTCAAAATCTTTTTTTGTAAGTAATTAAGTTGTTATAGAAACCAATTGTATACCTACCGATGTAAACTACTTAACTGTGATAATAAATAATAATAATAATAATAATAATAAACACACACACACGCACGCACGCACACGTGCGCGCGCGCACACACACACAAATATATCTTTATATATTTATGTGTCACACCTATAACTAAAAAAATAATGGACGGATTTTAATAAAACTTGGTGACTACCTTCCCTTCGCAAGTGGCTTGGATAAGTTCGTTAGCCAGGAAAATCCGCCGAGGTTTTCTCGAAAAATTTTGTGTTTTCCTTCGAAAAATTTTATATCTCCGGAATTAACAAAGTAAGAGCAACCAAATTTGGTACGCGGGTTTATATAATTATAGGTAAGTTACATACCAAAATTTAGCTCTGCAGGTTAAAGGACAAAAAAGTTACAGGCATTTATATATATATATATATATATATATATATATATATATATATATATATATATATATATATATATATATATATATATATATATATATATATATATATATATATATATATATATATATATATATATATATATATATACGGATCTCCCTATTAGTGAATTTTTTAAAGAAAATTCCCTAAAAAAGAAAATTTGAATCACCAACGACTTATGGGCTACCTGTAATTGTAGAAATATTTTTTAAGATGTAGCTCAAGACACCCTATAATTAATATATAAAATTTTTTCGTATCTTGCATAATAACGGATATATTCGGCTTAAAGATTTTTTACGAAAATTCGACAAAAATGGTATACCATTAACTGATAAACTCTATAGCCAACACTACTGCCAGAGTATCAGAGAAAGGGCCTATTTGAAATTAACTTTCTGGAAATATTTTAGTAAAATGAAGGACAATGACGATTGAAACTAAGACTCCAGGCTTTGTAAAAAATTCTTCTTGAGGCATTTTCCTTCCACAGCTCATATTATTTTCAGGTTCATTGCCTAAATATTACCAATTTTGACGTTTTAAATCGTGACTTTGACTTTTTGAGGAAAACCCAAATTTATTTTTCATTAAATGCCTGTAACTTTTTTGTCCTTTAACCTACAGAGCTAAATTTAGGTAGGTAACTTACCTATAATGATATAAACCCGCGTACCAAATTTGGTTGCTCTTACTTAGTTAATTCCGGAGATATAAAATTTTTCGAAAGAAAACACAACATTTTCCGGGAAAACTTCGGCGGATGTTCCTGGCTAACGAACTTATCCAAGCCACTTGCGAAAGGAAGGTAGTTATCAAATTTTATTAAAATCCGTCCATTATTTTTTTAGTTATAGGTGTGACATATATATATATATATATATATATATATATATATATATATATATATATATATATATATATATATATATATATATATATATATATATATATATATATATATATAAACATATAGTCTGAAACCGACCTTGGATTTGGGTTCCAGGGGTCCTAAATATCGCTCATTTGTAGAAATTGTTTAAAAATTCAAAAGTACCTCATTAGTGATTTTTTTAAAAGAAAATTCACTAAAAATTGCATAACCAGCGACTTATGGGCCACCTGTGATTGCAAAAATAATTTTATAAGATGCAGCTCCAGACATCGTATAATTAACATATAAAAAATTTTCTCATATCATTTACCCTAGAAATGCGTCACCCTGTATATATGAAAACAGATAAAAACTGAAACTAACCCGGATATGGGTTCTATGGGGCCTAGTTCGCGCTGATTTGAAGAAATCTTTTCAAAATTCAAAAGTCACTAAAATTGTATCCAACTCTATGAGTAAAATTGTGATGGCCAAAAATAAATATGAATGTAAGAAGAAGAGCATGTCTACATTTGTATTACAAATGTCAGAAAACAAAATACTTATTTACTTGTCACTTTGAAAGTAGATCTGACATTTATCAAAATTATTTGTTAGTTGAATGTGACATGTACTGTTGCCGTGGACTATTAAGAACTATTATTGTATTACGCCTTATAAGAATCTTGTTTTTTTTTTTGAGTACGAAAGCTTATTTTACTGTTAAAACATTTTTCCATCGCTTAACCTCAAATGGTTTTCGTTTCATTTAACGTTGTCTCACTATAGCGTCACAGTAGGCTTTAGAATCTAGAAATTATTCTATTTTGTGTGAATTTTTCGTTGCATACCTAGAACAAATTGTATTTTCCTTCAATTATAAATGATAATTTTAAGTAAATTCCTATATTTTCTGTGCCCAATGTGTTGAACGGATGCAAAACGGGAGAAAGAAATTTCATTAAAGTTAAAATGACGAAGATAACTTTATTCGAGGCACGAGCGTCGTTTACATTTTACATTAATAACATTTATAGGTAACGTAGCAGATTAGCGTATTGTTCGTTTAAAAAAAAAATTCAGCAACATGCTTAGACGAACCCCTTTATGCATTAACCACCGGACAAATGCTGTGATCTCAACTCCACAATAGAGTTAAGAGACCTAAAATAAATTTGAGGTTCTGTGCAAGGTAAACATGCAACAACGGAGCTACAAATGCAAACTGTAAAAAACTCACCTTGCAGAAGTCCATAGAAAGGAGAAACTACTTACCAACCATAGAAAGGAGAAACTACTTACCAACACCGTTTCTCCATAAAAAACTTCCACATTGCACAATTGAAAAAAAAACCTAAATAATAAGCGTAATATGGTCCCTTAAAATTAATTTTCTGCAAACAATTTAATAAAATAAAGAACAATGAAGATTGTAGCTGAAACTTAAGGCTTTTTAACTTCTTACGACATTTACGCTGCATAGCCGATCATGTAAGTTCTCTATCTACAACATGTCCATTTTGACGTTTAGAATCGCGACTTTTTTGGCGTTTTAAGAATAAAAACTTAAAAGCTTATAACTTTGTTTTATTTTAACGTAGAGATGCAAATTATGGTGCATGGTTTTCTTTTTATGATATAAACCCTCGCACCCAATATGGTTGCCCTAACTTTGTTATTTCCGGAGATATAAAAATTTCCGAAAGAAAACGCAAAATTTTCCGGGAAAACTAGTCCGATTTTCCTGGCTAAAAAAACCCATATAAGCATGTTGCTCTCATTTTTTTTTCTCCCTCAGGACTCGTCCGCGGCTTTGTCGCCCCGATATCACTGCAGTCCTTGGCCTATTGTGCATGTGCTCTCATACTTACTTTCAGTAGACATTTCTACATAATATTCGCTAAGAACCCATTCATTTCTAACTCTTGTCTTCCCTTTACTTACCCGTCACCTGTCTCAGGGAGTCCATCGCAAGAGCATTCAATTTTATTACATGCTTTGCCCGACACACTCAACTTTCAGGCTCATATAGAAGAGTCGGTACCAGTATGCTGTTATACAGTGCCCGTCTAAAGTCCGTCCCCCTCTACTAAGTTTTGAACCACTTGTAACCAAGTTTAGAGGGTTCAAATATGATGTGCAACCCTACGATTTTATGGAAAAAGGACTGATGGAAGTTTTAAAATGGCGGCGAAGCGCCATCTTGAATTAGTTTTTTGAATAGAATACCCCGTATATTATTCAGTTTTCGTATTCTTCTCATAATTGCAAATATTTCTCTTAGATACACGTCCTTCATGAATTTGATCTTTTTCGAAACATTAATGTATGAAAAGTGACATTTCATGTTAAAAGTGAAATATTGATTTTGGTCACTTCTGGTAAACATTTTGAGAACTGAAATTTTGTTATTAATTTTTAGTTAAATCTCTGGATAAATTTGACAAATAAGAGACATCAAGAGACTTTATTAGTGATGCACAGTATCGAACAAAATCCCCGCCCAAACATTCACTTTTTCAGGAAACTGGGTATGTCCCTGTCTCAAAATATGCGGATTAGGATCGCTCCAATATCGTACGTTGTTCTTGTTGACTTTTCCATTACGAAAAAAACTTGCATTCGTCTGAAAAACATACACGCTTTAGAAAGCCTCAGTCCTTTTCAATTCTTCTTGTTAACCACACGCAAAATTCAACTCTCCGATCTGGATCGTGCTCCGTGAGAGTATGCAGGACTCTCATTTTGTAGCGATAAAACTTGAGAACTCTTTGGGCAGTTTTCGCACTTACTTCATAGGAATCAGCAACATTTCAGCAATAATGTGAACTTTTTTTTCTTCTGAAAGAGGAGGTCTTCCTGATCTTGGCTCATTTTTCAGCGTACCAGTTGTTTGCAGTTTATTTACAAGTTTGCCTAAATACGACCTCGAAATAAGCCTCTCGAGAAATCTATCATTAAACATACGGACTGCTAGATGAAAATTTCTTCCAGCTTCTCCAGAAATCAACACTGCTTCAGATTTATCGGTTAAAGTACGAGCCATAGTCACAGTTTTCATTAAATATTTAAGGGTCTCAACGTACTATTTGACAGTTAACAATTAAGGTTGACAATAAATAAGATATTTCCATGACAACTATTGTTTTCAATCTTGACTGAAAGCAACATTCGTGTTTTTTAGTGAATTTTCTTTAAAAAAATTCACTAATGAGGAGATCCCGACTTTTGAATTTTGAAAAAATTTCTTCAAATGAGCGCTAATTAGGCCCCCCAGAAAACATATCCGGGGTCAGTTTCAATTTTTATATGTTTATATATATATATATATATATATATATATATATATATATATATATATATATATATATATATATATATATATATATATATATATATATATATATATATATATATATATATATATATATATATATATATATATATATATATATATATATATATATATATATATATATATGTATCACACCGATAACTCAAAAAATAATGGGCCGATTTTGATCAAATTTGGTGAAAAAATTCCTTTTGCAAATGGCTTGGATAAGTTCGTTAGTCAAGAAAATCTGCCCAGGTTTTCCCGGAAAATTTTGTGTTTTCTTTCGAAAAAAATTTATATCTCCGGAATTAACAAAGTAAGGGCAACCAAATTAGGTACGCAGGTTTACATCCTTATAGGTAAGTTACCTACCAAAATTTAGCTACTTAGGTCAAAAGACAAAAAAGTTATAGGCATTTAAAAATAAATAAATTGGGGTTTTCCTCAAAACGTCAAAGTGGCGATTTAAAATGTCAAAATTGGCAACATTTAGGCAAATAACTTAAGTCTAATACGGGCTATAGAAATAAAATGTCTCAAGAGGGATGTTTTACAAACCCTAAAGTCTTAGTTTCAACCGTCATAGTCCTTCATTTTACTAAAATATTTGCAGAAAATTCATTTCAAATAGACCCTTTCTCTGATGCTTGGCAGTAGCCTTAGCTATAGAGTTTATCATTTAATGGTATATAATTTTTGTCGAATTTTCGTAAAAAATTAATAAAGCTCAATATATCCGTTATTATATAAGATATGAAGAAAATTTGTATATATTAATTATAGGGTGTCTTGAGCTACATCTTAAAATAATATTTCTGCAATCACAGGGTGGCCCATAAGTCGTTGGTGATACAAATTTCCTTTTTTTAATCAAACACGCCTTATGTTATTGCATTTTCCATCGAAATATAATGCATATTTGTAAGAAAATAAATTCTGGACGCAGCAAGTGCGTTATGGTAGCGAATTTTGATCAAATGTTTCATATTTGAAATGGCTCAATTTGCTATTAACCTATAAGGTTGACCAAGAAACGTGTTTTTCGGGAACATTTTAAGTTTACTGTTGGAAATTTTTGTACATTTTCACAAAATAAAGTTATTTTAATGGAACATGGCACATTGTTTTTACTATATAGGTTATACTATATATATATATATATATATATATATATATATATATATATATATATATATATATATATATATATATATATATATATATATATATATATATATATATATATATATATATATATATATATATATATATATATATATATATATATATATATAGGTAACCAAATTTGATGCCGGCTTTCTTAAAAAAAAAACACATATTTGTTATTGAAAAGATTTTTATGAAAATTCACTACAATAACGCACTTGCTGCGTCCAGCCTTTTTAGTTTGGTTTTATATGGCCAACATGTCAAATGAAACGCAGGATAAGAGAAACATGTGAAGGAATATAAGAACAGACTTTCATCAATGTGAGAAGCAATTTATAATAGGGCACTTTATTGTCAAGATTTAGGAGAGGGGCACTTCGAACAATTGATGAAATAAATGTTGGTTTGAAATAAAACTGTTATTATTTAAAAAAAAAAATCGTTTTTTCAACCAACTAATTTGTTTTGATTGTGAATTTACAGAACACATTCGTAAGCTTGTAGATTTTTGGTAACCGGTACTGTTCATCCCTAATAAAGTATCTTGACACCTCTTAATTGTCGAATTCATCCAGGGATTTAACTAAAAATTAGTAATCAAATTTAGGAAGAAAGTGTTTCTAAGAGAAATGTTCGCAATTATGAGAAGATTTCGAAAAGAGAACAATATACAGGATGTTCTATTCAAAAAAGTTATTCAAGATGGCGCTTCTCCGCCCTTTTTAAAACCATAAAATCGTAGGCTAGTATATCTTATTTGAGCGCTCTAAATTTGGTTGCGATATCCCATGTGGTATAAAAGCTTGGGGGGGGGGGCTTTAAACGGGCACTGTATACAGTCACTTTGGCCCCTAGATAATCATTCACTGTTCGCTACAGTGGCTATAGCTACCAGTACCTTTCTGTCTGCATTTACCCTACTTTTTGTAACATCATATATTCATCCGTTGTTTGAAAACAGTTTTCCTGAGTATCTAAATTCCTTTACTTTCTCTACTAGATCACCATTTAGCAAGAGACTGCAATTACTCGTTTCACCCTCTTTATGAAACGCCATAAATTTAATCTTTGCGTTCACACATAGATTCATTTTAGTTGTTATTGTCATCAATCTTCTAACACCCACTGCATTTTCCTTCAGATTCACCAAGTAGTACTGCATCATCAGCGTACACCAACACTTTTACTTCAGATGAAGCATTTATTTTTATGCTGTATGTCTCGGAGCAAACTTCTCTTATGCATTTGTCCATGAATATGTTGAATAACCATGGAGACAGTACACATCCTTGTTTGACACCCTGTTCAATCATAAAAAGTCACTAAGCACTCCATTAGTTCTCACACATGCTCTACTGCTATCATATAGCGATTTAGTAGTTCGAATTGACCAATCATCCACACCATATTCTTTCAAAATACACATATTTTCTTTCTCTCTGCAGTATCATACGCTTTCTCCAAGTCTACAAACGTAGAAAATAATTTCTTTCTCACATTCAAGCATTTATCAACTACCTGCTGAAGTGAGATTAGTTGGTCAGCTTCTTCCTGTCATGAATCCACGCTGCACATCCTAATGTGCAGGCTTTTAGTAAATTTTTATTTAAAAAAATTCACTAATAGAGGGGTATCGATGGTGAGACTTTGCAAAAAAATTTTCAAATGAACGCGAATTTGGGCCTCTAGAACCCATATCCGGGGTCAGTTTCAATTTTTATATGTTTGTATGTATGTATGTATGTATGTATGTATGTATGTATGTATGTATGTATGTATGTATGTATGTATGTATGTATGTATGTATGTATGTATGTATGTATGTATGTATGTATGTATGTATGTATGTATGTATGTATGTATGTATGTATGTATGTATGTATGTATGTATGTATGTATGTATGTATGTATGTATGTATGTATGTATGTATGTATGTATGTATGTATGTATGTATGTATGTATGTATGTATGTATGTATGTATGTATGTATGTATGTATGTATGTATGTATGTATGTATGTATGTATGTATGTATGTATGTATGTATGTATGTATGTATGTATGTATGTATGTATGTATGTATGTATGTATGTATGTATGTATGTATGTATGTATGTATGTATGTATGTATGTATGTATGTATGTATGTATGTATGTATGTATGTATGTATGTATGTATGTATGTATGTATGTATGTATGTATGTATGTATGTATGTATGTATGTATGTATGTATGTATGTATGTATGTATGTATGTATGTATGTATGTATGTATGTATGTATGTATGTATGTATGTATGTATGTATGTATGTATGTATGTATGTATGTATGTATGTATGTATGTATGTATGTATGTATGTATGTATGTATGTATGTATGTATGTATGTATGTATGTATGTATGTATGTATGTATGTATGTATGTATGTATGTATGTATGTATGTATGTATGTATGTATGTATGTATGTATGTATGTATGTATGTATGTATGTATGTATGTATGTATGTATGTATGTATGTATGTATGTATGTATGTATGTATGTATGTATGTATGTATGTATGTATGTATGTATGTATGTATGTATGTATGTATGTATGTATGTATGTATGTATGTATGTATGTATGTATGTATGTATGTATGTATGTATGTATGTATGTATGTATGTATGTATGTATGTATGTATGTATGTATGTATGTATGTATGTATGTATGTATGTATGTATGTATGTATGTATGTATGTATGTATGTATGTATGTATGTATGTATGTATGTATGTATGTATGTATGTATGTATGTATGTATGTATGTATGTATGTATGTATGTATGTATGTATGTATGTATGTATGTATGTATGTATGTATGTATGTATGTATGTATGTATGTATGTATGTATGTATGTATGTATGTATGTATGTATGTATGTATGTATGTATGTATGTATGTATGTATGTATGTATGTATGTATGTATGTATGTATGTATGTATGTATGTATGTATGTATGTATGTATGTATGTATGTATGTATGTATGTATGTATGTATGTATGTATGTATGTATGTATGTATGTATGTATGTATGTATGTATGTATGTATGTATGTATGTATGTATGTATGTATGTATGTATGTATGTATGTATGTATGTATGTATGTATGTATGTATGTATGTATGTATGTATGTATGTATGTATGTATGTATGTATGTATGAATGCATGCATGCATGCATGCATGCATGCATGCATGCATGCATGGATGTATGTATGTATGTATGTATGTATGTATGTATGTATGTATGTATGTATGTATGTATGTATGTATGTATGTATGTATATATATCCAACCGATAACTCAAAAAATAATTAACTGATTTTGATGAAACTCGGCAAGTGCCTTTCTTTTATTAATAGCTTGGATGAGTTCGTTAGCCAGGAAAATCGCACAAGGTTTTCCGGGAAAATTTTTAGTTTTCTTTCAAAAAAAACATTTTTCTCCGAAAAATTACAAAGATATTTCGATGAAATTTGGTGTACATGTTGCTTTGGGAAAGACCTAACTATGTACCAAATTCAGCTTTCTAAGTTTACAGAAAATTGAGCTATTCAAATTTGAAACATTTATTTTTAATATCGCCGCGTTTCATTGACAATGGCAAACCTGAGATCTAGTATGTCTGAGCCATTGCCTGGCAACGGAACATTTGATATTATTGCGCAGGTCTGTTACACGCTGTAACGTTTATCGTATGGTATTAGATTGTTTATCTGTTTCGGTTGACAAATTATTTGTGTTATTTGGGAATTTTTATATACAAGTGCAAATTATTCCTTTACGATTTTATTAATGTTAGTGGGTGGACTAAACAGTGTTTGTTATGTTTTATCAACACATACAAAGGATCGAAGTTTTACAAAAAGGGCTGATATGCAACAGGCTAGATATTTTCTCTCTGATGCTTTAGCGGTAGTTTTAGTTAAGTTTATGGTTTAACGGTCCATAATTTTTAGCTAATTTTCGTTCAAAAAATTCGTCATTGAGGAGACCGCGACTTTAGAATTTTAAAAAGATTTCTTCAAATGAGCGCAAACTAGGCCCCCTGGAATCCATATTCAGATTTACATTCAGTTTTGATCTGTTTACATATATACAGGGTGACGCATTTCTACGGTAAAGCTCAATATAATTATTATTATACAAGAGACGAGAAAAAATTGTATAAGTTAATTATAGGGTGTCTATTGAGCTGCATCTTATAAAATTATTTTTACAATCACAGACTGGCCCATAAGTCGTTGGTGATCCCTACAAATTTTTTTCGAACAGCCTTATTTCATTGCATTTTTTATCAAAATATGTTTGTAAGAAAAAAAAATAGATGTGGAAGTCGACAAAAAAACGTGACCCGTGCCTAGGGATGGATGGCACAAAGGTGATGGTGTCGTGAACGGAACCTCTAGTACCGGGCAACCCTCCAGAGTAACCCGCCTTGCACCACACAGGGGGTTCTGATGGTGTGGACAGTATTTCCCCCATTCTCGTGGGAACAACATGAAGAACATAAATATAAATAAAACCAAAACCAATGAGGCTCGAGGAGTGGCACCGGCTACAAACTCGTGCCTTGAGTCTATTCCGGAAACGGAGACGACCCAGGGGGCGGCAGCGTCCGCGGACTCTGGAGGTCTCACGACCGACGTAGATGCGGGGGATCGGGAGGGGGTAGGTTCGACCACATACTTGTCCCCGCCGCCCAAGCTGGAGCCTGGGTCCCAGCGGAGGGCGGAGTGGTCCGCGGACTCTGGGGGGCCCCTCCACCAGTGAGGACCCTACTGTAGGGGTAGTGGGACTGCCCTGGCAGTCCAAGCGCCTTTCTGGGGCGCAAAGAAAGAAGCTCCGGTGGGCGCAGAAAATGGCGACCGGGACGTGGACGGTCGACAAACATGTAAAGACGCAAGAGGGGAGTGCGAGCCAGAAGAGGCCGCGCTCGGACTCTAGCACGCCTATTACAGACAGACGTCCCAAAAGGGCCATGGCACCTGTAAAGGCGCAAGAGGAGAGTGCGAGTCAGAAAAGGCCGCGCACGGGCTTTAGCATGCCTACTGCAGACAGACATCCCAAAAGGGCCAGGGCCGGAACACCGACGCAGACTGGCTGGTATAGGGGGGCTGCAGAGGGCCTCGGGATGGCGATGAATGACAAACGCCATCCTGAGGTCTCGCTGGACCAGGGAAAGGCGGACCTGATCCAGGCTGCGGTGGACTCTCTTCAGGACGGGGAGAGCCCGCCTCAGTACACCGGGCGCGCCTGGGGCGAGGCATCCTCTGGATAAACTGTGCCGGCCCGCAGTCGCGAGACCGGGTGCGGAAAACGATCGGGGTCCTCGGTCAGATTTGGGAGGGGGCGGACTTGACAGCCGTCGAGCCCAAGGAACTCTCAAAGAGACGCAAGGCCTCGTACGGATCCCTGCCACCGTCCCGCAGTAGACGGTGATCAGTAGACTGAAGACAAGCTCAAAGGCAGTGAATAATAATAATAATTTATTAACAGTCTGAGCCAATTTACAAATTAACTTACAACCAAAACTCAAATCAATTACAAACAAGTTAATAATATAGACCTAAAAATATTATTTTCTAATGCTCTTGTAAAATTCAACTAAGCTTAAAAAAAATATATCAATTTTTTCACAATATTTGTTAGCATTTCTACAGATTCTTGGAACTGCAGAATGAAAAGTATAATTGACACGACAGAAGCTTTCATTAAATAGACCATGGTGTCTTAGGGTTCTGGAAGGAAAACTAAACTTATTCATCGCTAGTAAGTTAGGAGAATCAACACCATTCACCAATTTATATAAAAAGCAAAGGTCAAAATTAACCGTTCGTTGTTCAAGAGTATTCAAATTTAATTGAGAATAAAGTTATAAGTAATATATGGTCAGTTACAATACCCGTCTTATATGCTACAAACCTAAGAAATCTTTTTTGGACTCTTTCATGTTGATCTTTATGTATCTGATAGAAAGGCGACCAAACAATGCTGCCGTATTCAAGCACAGATCTGACATATGCACAGTACACAGACTTTAAACAGTTTACATCGGAGAAGTATGTCAATGTTCTTTTCAAAAATCCCAGCATTTTCAAGGATTTATTTGTAATTAATTCAATATGATTACCAAAGGTCAAATTACTACTAAAGTATACTCCCAGGTCCCTTATTTGATGAACTTTTTTTAAGACAGTATCTTCCATTTTATAATCAAAGTTTGAAATATTTTTAGATCTAGAAAACTGTATACAGTAGCATTTTTTCTTATTTAGCGACATATTATTCCTACACCACTGGGTCAAGTTATCTATATCTGCCTGTAATTTCAAATTATCTTCAGGAGTTTTAATCTCAATAAACATCTTCAGATCTTTTGCATATAAAAGTGTATCTGCATATTCAAAGCACAGAGTCACATCATCGATAAATATGTTAAAGAGTAATGGTGAGAGTGCCCGCCCTGTGGCACACCCGAAGTCACATCGATCTCTTTAGATAGATAATTTTTTTATTTTAACTATTTGTTTTCTATTAGACAAGAAGTCCTCAAACCAATCCAACAAATTTCTAAAAATTCCAAATTTTTGCAGCTTTATCAATAAGATTCGGTGATCTATCTTGTCAAAAACCTTTGAAAAAATCAGTCTATATCACATGGAGTTGGCCTCCCTCTTAAAGGACTTGAGACAAGTAATGTTCATATATTAGTAAGTTTGTAACAGTGGATCTACCTTTAACGAAACCGTGTTGCTTTAACTGTCTTTCAACAAACAGTCTTAGTTTATTCATGACAATATTTTCAAATATCTTAGGAATTAAACTATTCTTTATTATAGATCTGTAGTTTTTTATGTCAGATATGTCACCCTCTTTATGGAGTGGATCCAAGAATAATATCTTCCAAGCATTTGGGAAAACACCCAACTGTAGTGACAAATTAAAGGTCTTAGCAAGAATATCCGATAAGATACATTTACATTGCTTCAAAAAAGCATACAGAAATCAAATCTAGACCAGCACCTGTTATTATCAAGCTCCGTAATGGCACCAAAAACTTCCATTATTTCTACCCTCATTATACTCATGATCGCATTGTGAGACAACTCTTCACTACAATCTATAGAAACACTGTTGTTATAATTGTTATAAACTGACCAAAAAAAAACTGAGAATGAGTCAACAATTTTATCTACATCATCTATCTGTGTGTCATTATATTTCATTACTTTATGAATATCGAATTAGTTTTGCTTTGATCTAACATATCTCCAAAAACTTTTACTATCTACGTTTATGGCTGCTTGAATATTATTTATATAATCATATAACAAATCTTAGAAACCTCTTTACATTGTTCTCTTAATCTACTAAAAATACTATAATGATATTGAGAGTTGCTAATCTTATAATTTTTGTGTGCTTTTTTTTGTCAATAACAAGTTCTCTCAAGTCTGCGGAATACCAGTGTGGAAACTTTCTATTTCTAGTTCTACATTTGGAAACAAACAAATCAATGGCTACAAAGAGAACATCATAAAACCAATCTATCATTATATTGAGGTTTTCAGAATCTAACAAACTATCCCAATTGACATTAGATAAATAATAATTGATGCTAATGAAATCTGCTCTATCAAAATTATAATATAAGTAGTCATAGTCTATCAAATCAAGACTTCCAAGTTTATCTCCAGCTTTCCAATTTCAGAAATGGTTCAGCAACCGATACATTGAACCTCACCATATTAGAAAAAACTAAGTCCAAATAGTCTCCAAAAATATTACTAATAGAGTTAATCTGATACAGTCCCCAGTAAGCAGCTACATCCGATATAATCTTAAATTTCTGAGACACATGCCCAACTGCCATATTGATCCCTATTCATTTTACCAATTTACTCCAGAAAAGGTTGAAGTCTCCAGCCATTAAAACATAGTCATAACTAACTAAACTCAAAACATTTTCCACACTAGACATATTTTTCGTATATTTCAACTGATGAATCAGGAGGAATATAAACAAGACTTATCAAAATCCTCAATGAATCCCATGAAATCATAACCATTTTGTGTTCGATAGTTTCTTCGTTAAGAGACAGTTCTACAGATGGAATCGATGACTTCGCAGCTATTAAAACACCCCCTAGATAATTATGCACACTAGAGTTTTTATTTCTATCACATCTATACACAAAACAAATGTCCAATCCTAGTTCACTATCAAAAAAATTTTCAGTAAATCCAGATTCTGTAAAGAGAATCAGGTCATACTCCGATTTCTCCGTAGCCAGTAAAAGATGTTTTAATTTCGTCCTCACTTCACATACGTTTTGATAATATAATTATATCATTGATGAGGGATCATTTGAGTAAACTTTTGCCAGTTTTTTTTCTCTACTTTTTGTGCTCTATTTTTCTCACCAACTCCCCTCAGTTTACCTTCCCTTAATACTCTGATAGCAACACCTTCACATCATTTGTCAGGACTCAGCAACTTTTCAAGACAAGGCTTGGTAGTAGAAAATTTGAATGAACTATAGATTGTTGGATATCTCGAAGGAAGTTTCTCTATCTCAGCGGTCAGCTGAAAATTATTCTTTACGTAGTTACTCAACTCTTCTTCAGTTGTCTTTGGATGGAGTCAAGTAACGTGTATTGCTACTTTTTGACTAGCTGGATTTCATTTTGGTGCTGTTCTCAGAATTTGATCTTTTGATTGAGTATTTCCAGTACCGATAACAATCTTAGCAAAATTTGATTTCTGATCATTTTTTTCCGTGACCTTTCGATGTTGTAGCTCATCAGCAGAATTAGTTTGTTTTACTGTTTTTGTACTGTTGTTTATAATTGTTTGTTTACCGATTTCATTCACGGATGAAGAATTCCTTAAAGTGTTTTTAGTACTACCAGTTGACAACATCGGAGAAACCAAACTCACAAGCTCTGTATTTGAACCTGTTAGATTTTTCACCTCACTACTTAGTTGCTGACAGTCTCGCGAAGAGAGGGTCAGCAGAACCATTTATGGGACCAGAACCGATTCTGGGCGTGACAAAGAGCACTGCCAGGGATGCCATTAAGTCCTGGGTCAGAAACGAACACAAGGTGTACTGGGCAGACTGTCCACGGCCCAGACATGGGAAGTCAGTAATTGACGAACCCAGTTAGAGCTGTGGAGCAGAGGACAGCTCAGAAACATAACAGGTCTCTTGACGGAACACATGGCCGTCAAGAAACACCTGCATTAAAATAGGACGGTTCGAGGGGGAGCTCACATGCAGACTCTGCAGCGAGGGGGAGGAATCAGCCCAGCACATCTTGCGCGAGTGTAAAGCTCTGGACCGCAAAAGACAACTGATCTACGGTCAGTCTAGACCGGAGACAGAGCAATATAAAACTTCACCCTACCAATCGCTGTGCAAACTAGTTCAAGGCACAGCGATTTTGGAATGGGTGGAGTAAAAAGACTAAGGGCATGCACAATAAGCCAAAGGCTGCAGTGCTATCGGTGCGGCAAAGTCGCGGACAAGCCCTGAGGCAAAAAAAAAGGTGCGCGCAAAAATTATCTTTTGGTCTTGTTTAGGCAAAACTTCGTTTACAAGCAATTTTTATACAAAAAAAGACCTGTGCAAAGTGGTCCACAATCACAACTTTGTGATGATCCTCTGGAATATTAGTGACAAAATAATTAACTGCGGAAACAGTTGTACGCCCGTTTTGATTTGCATGAATTCTAGCAGGTTCCTCAGCTGGTAAAGACAGACCAAATGATTCAAAAACATCAATTAGTGTCGATCTCAATAAATGATTCTTCAATGTGTTGACATTCCAATCACCACAACATATAAGATGCTTATAGTTTTTAAACAGATATGATACGCAAGACGTGAGATGGCTGATAAAAATATCCCTATCCTTTTTAGGGGGGCAGTAAACAGCCAGCACCGCACCCGCCATGTCAGCGATCCTAACTGAGATAGCACATAGCTCTATGTCACCCTTGGAAACAAAGCGGGACACATAAGGTATACTTTTTATATCAAAATTGTTAAGAGAATATATAGATGTAAAGATGGTCACATCACCTTGGCCAGTTGATTTCCGTATGTATTCAGACACCAGACGATAGCCAACAGGTGTTATCACTGCCAGATGGCCACGGTCAGACGCCCAGTGTTCAGTAACAGAATGTATCAATTATATGCTGAAACAAAATTAATTCAAGCTGTGCAGACTTGTTGCTCAAACTACATACATTAATATGAGCAATGTTACATAACATGTTGTCAAGGATAAAATGTGATAAGTCACTATTAGAGTCCTTCGTCGACCCAGAAGATCCACCTAGGCTAACGCATCTGCCCGCTGACGCCTTTGAAAAAAAAAACAGTTCACGCGAGCACTTCTTGGCCATAAGCTAGCCGCCAATATGTGATCTGTATTATTAGTCAATTGTTACCTTAAAGGAGGAGTATTATTCAGGATGCCTTGATGCAAGCTTTTTGCACCTTGCTTTAGGTAATTTTGATGCCAGATGTTCCAGTACGTCCGCCACTGATGTGTCCGGATGAAGATGAAATATATGAAAAGATGTCTGATCTGTGACAGCTTTCAGTTTACCTGTACCATCGTAGAGTGTGCCAATTATAGGC
This sequence comes from Tillus elongatus, assembly GCA_964006375.1. NCBI lineage: Eukaryota > Metazoa > Arthropoda > Insecta > Coleoptera > Cleridae > Tillus > Tillus elongatus. Next base: position 98,632,405 of record OZ023264.1, on the reverse strand, counting down.
TTATTTTTATTGTGGGATTTTTTTCGGTGACTAATTTCCTTCCACCTCCATCATGTAGATTTTCTTCATCATTAGCCAAATTAATAACCTTCTGGCACTTTGTCAGGGATCTTGCTTTAAGTATTGCGGCAGACAGCTGATCAGATGTTATTTTGTTTACCTTTAAATTCTTATCTGAATTTACAGCTGCTTTATCTACTTACAGGTCCTTGAACTTGTCAAGGCAGAGGCCTGTCTGACTGAGGGCACTGGCTTCGCAGGTTGCTGATAGTTAATACCAGTTGATGGCAAGCTCCCGAGGCTGTTCCACCCACTGCAACACGTAGGCTTTCGGTTCATCGTGCTCTGTATCTTGGGGGCCATCGTTAACTCTGTTATCAGCAGATGGCACAGCAGCACCTGCTAAATAAAGTTGGTTTTGGATTAACAAGGCGATTTGTTGCTTTTGAGAATCAACTAAATCTCTTAGAGTATCAATTATGACATTCTTGTGATGTAAAACTTTTTAAAAATAGAATGAATACCTCTATATATCTCGAATCGGTCAGAGTGTCTTGTATGTGATTAACACTTAAGAAAGATAGATTTTCAGTGTCTTCGCCAACATCACAACACTCTTTACACATAAAAGCGTATATTTTAGCCTCATCATTTCTTAATCCAGCACAGTTATGATGTGTATGATTTGCACACACAATGCACTTTACACTGTTCCCTGCCTTACGATTGCATATGCCACATTTTTCACAACTTTTGTTGTTTTTCTCAGATGAGCCCGGAGGCACCACATCATTCACCGCCATTTTTGACTAATGGAGTGTGAACTTAAATATGTTGGGCAAACCAAAAGAACTATTGAAACTAGATTTAAAGTACATTTAGCGCAACTGAAATATGGCACTACTGACAAATCATGTATTGCGTAGCATATCATCATGTAGATAAAGAAAATCTCAAGTTAATCAAAAATGTCAGGCAGTCGCGTCAGCTAGATGCTTACGAAAGTATATATATATATTATAAATTTGAACAAAAGTGTTTCGATGAATAGAGTAGGTTCAGTTCTATGTAGTCCATTGTTCGAACTGTTATCTTAATAACCAGCATGTACTTCTTAGAAGGAATATTTGATAACAACACACAGTATAACAAAGGCAGGTATGCAGTTTTAATTACAGGGATTTAAGACTCAACAGTGGGAGTCTATCTGTATACCTACCTATAGGACGCTGTTCGCAACTGCTTGGTAACTAACATATAAATAGTAGTTCTAGTCTTTATTCACTTAGTTTATTCATCCCTCTGATGCAAACGTGCAAACGTAGATTCATGTGCCCACTAGTTGTGACTAAGTTACAGATGTTTTTGTGGTTTTGGGAGAAATAGCATGTTTTAGTTAGTTTTTTGTATTTGTGACATCAACGATATTATGCCAAGGAAGAGAGAAATTATAATTACACTTAGTGAGCACACATCCATGACGCAAAGAAACACTGCTAATTAAATAAATAAATATTCTTTTATTTTCTTTTTGATAGTGACAACTTTGACATAGATCTCACTATAATAATTTATCAAATATCTTATTATGTTTTATTATATGAATATATTGATACATCACAACACTGCCGCCATCATCTCAATAATGTGTGCTTGCCTTTCCGAGTATCATGGCAGATTCTGTTACTGAAATGTGGTTAAGCCTAGAATACTATTGCTATAGAAATGGCACATGTTACTGTTGACACATAAAATATACGTTTATTTTAAAAATACACATATTTCACTAAAAACGGTATAATAACACTAAATAAAAAAGGTTTTCCAAAGAGTAATACATTTCTCAAGGTAGTAACTACAAATAGGAATTCATCAGTTGACATAAGTCAACTTGGTGCTCTCCACAAATGGTTTTCTTCCATTTGGGGCAGTAGGTAACTGTCATAAGTTTTTTTGCCGTAGGGCAAACAGAACAATATTTTCGAAGTCCTCTTTCATGTTCTGAAATCGGCTCTGTAGATTATTCTTGCTCGAATAGAACAGCAATGATTTCTTTCTGGTTATGGCTCATGTCACAAGTGATGTGTAAAAAAGTATTTGATGTATACATAACTTTTCATGAAGTTCCATCATACATACTTTTTTCTAGACAGTGGTGTTCCACCATGCGAAAGAACATTGTAAGAATATATCACATAAGAGTTGATACATCATATACAGGGCATGTATACCTTTTCGTTTTACGGTTGGAGCACATGTTTTGGCACATTTTGTCAAAGGTATCAACTGTGCCTTTAGTTGAATTATAAATGTGTATTATATAGAGCTTTTTAGTCTCAGCATTGATTATTCTGGTGTTGTGCATACTAAATATAAGTGTTTACTTTATTTCTCTTTGGTTTGTAAGAAACTAATGTGCCTTTGCTGCTATAGGCAAACAGTGAAGTGCCGATCTGGCACTTCTTTGTATTTTCTACGATTTGCGGAGGAAGTTGGGCTTTATTTTTTCAAATGGCCTCAATGATTGTAAGATTGTACGGTCTTGGATGGATTTACCCAAACATGGACTTTAGTAAATATTTTGGTGAAACATCACAGAGCAATACAATAATATTTTTGTGGTACATTTAATTTGAAGCAGCATGTATTAAGGATTCCTCCTACGGTAATTAGCCCCCGAAACGCCTCACTTAGTCAAAGAAGACGACGGAGATGGAAATGAAAATATTATCGAAATCTTAAAAACACATACTGTTGTCATTGCCCCTAGAAATATTAGTTCATGTAGCAGTGTCCTGAATTTAGAAAATAATCCAGAACCTATGCATTTCACCGGCGGTACCTGACAAAAAGCCAACAACAATTCTACCAGTACCAGAGAAAACGTCCAGGTAAACAATTGACACTTTATGGTGGGAAAAGTAGAAGTGAACTTTGAGAAAAGTTCAGCTATCAATTAAAACTTATTAAAAATGATAATAAAATTTGTAATAATTGGAACACTATACAAAAAATCGTTACAGGTGTTTCTGCCAATGGAGCTAATGTCAAAAAAGCCATTAATGCAGTTTTTCAGAAACACCACCATACATGTGTCGCACATACACTCAATTTGACCATTACCAATGCTTTATCTAGCCTAAAAAATTATGGGCAATTTTAAATATGTGTACAGTTCTTGTAGGGGACTACACGAACAGTGACGTTGCAACTGAAAAATGTCGCTACAAAATGGTATTCCGGTTACATCAACATAGAAAGATTAGTGCAAATCAAAGACCCACTGAGTGTTGCCGTCACAAATTTACAGAAAGCTCCCGAGTTTTTACATGCACAAGAGTGGAAAATTCTGGTGAATGTATTAGAGTGTTAAAACCTGCGAATGTCATAACAATTTTATCTGGTGAAAAATACCCAACTGTTTCACTAATATTCCCCTAATTCGAAGGTTTCAGTTCACACTGAAAAATATGAATACTGAGATAGATGTGGGTGATGCTTTAAAAATAATCGATTGGAAATTGTGACACATAGATTGAGCGGTTTCAAACCAAGTAAAATTGTTGCAAGGGTTTGCTTTATGGATCCAAGGTTTAAAAAGACTGGAATCAGTTCGGAGGTTAATGCCACCAACACACGAAAGTGGATAACCAATGAACTTGTGCAGCTTATTCCCAGCAAAACTTCAGTCAAAAAGCCTGTACAAATCATTCCGGAATTACAAGAATGCAGCTCTACCTCATGCTCTACTTGTGGTAATTCTAACAACAGTCTCTGGTCTCATGTGGACTAGCTGTCAAAAATAACATCCCATTCAGTTTAGTCATCAATTGGCGCTATTAGAATGCCAAAAGACCCAATAGAATTTTGGACCAAACACAAACTTCTTTTTCCCGAGGTGTATCAGGTTGCTATTAAATATTTATGTACTTCTGCCGCGTCTGTGCCACCAGAAAGAGTATTTTCAAAATTGGGAAACTCAGAAACTGGAGATGAATTACCCCAAAAAATTTGGATTACATTGTATTTTTAAATTCCCAAATTTAATGCGAAATATTTTACTTAGCGATTAAAACAATGTTATTTTAATTGAATATTAGGATTCTAGTTTTTACATGTTTTTAGTTGCCAAAGAAGTATGTGATTATTTTTTATTTGAGTTACTTAGGTATTATTAGTATGCTTTATGTTTACTAATATTTATTTTATGTTATATATTCATTTGACTTAAAAGATGTTTGTTGATTTATAATATTAAATATAGGTAAATGGCTCTAGTATCTTGACATATAAGCGATATTGAAGAAATGCTGCATAACCACATAGTTTTGTGGGTAGATGATAAAATGACAACGAAAATTACGGCACATGTATTTTCCAAGATATCGTTATTTCTCAGACGAAATTTGTCATCATTTTCATGATGATGTTTTCCAAATTTTGACATCATATTTATTGCTGATTATCACTCTAAAGACAGTATATCACCCAAGTGTAACATACATGTTGATAGTTTCCATTTTTTTTTGCAGAGAAACCACATGAAAGTGAATCTGATATGCAAATGTTAAATTTAACCAACACGATGTTGGCGTTACATACATCAGGCGTATTTGCATTATACAAGCATCTCACGAGAGTAATTAGCATGGCTGCGACTCATGAGTTGTTTGCTGCTTTAATGAAATAAAAGAAGTGCTGTTTTCACATAATCCTGCCAACAGACCTGGCACAGGTCATGTGAGCATAATATAATGTATACTTTTCCTTCTTTTAGCTGTGAATTAGGCAAACTGATGTCAGGGCAGGTCAGTTGGCAGGATTGTGTGTGAAACACCTCAGGGAGATCTTTTATTTTGTTTAAGCAGCAAAAAACCTCTAAGTCGCGAGCAATGTTAATTACGGTCGCAAGACGCTCGTGCAAATTCGTGTCGGTTAATTTAACATTTGCATATTAAGTGCATTTTTATGTGGTTTCTTTACATTTTTGATGAAATTATGTACAAAAATGGAAAATTTCAAACAGGTACATTACAATTGGGCGATATACTGTGTTTAGAGTGATAATGAGCGATGAATATTATGTCAACATTCGAAAAACACGATAATGAAAATTTCCATCAGAAAGATACGCATGTGCCGTAACTTACTTTATCATTTTCGCCATCTACGCACAAAACTACGTTATGCAAAATTTAATCAAAATCGCTTTTATGTAAAGTTACTAGACAATTACCTAGATGTATATTATATTTCTCTCGTTTAGTGTTCAATCTAGTGTTTTGAAGTTAAAAGTCCGACCCTGCCTACACTGGACAATGAGCTGGGAGTAATCCAAATTCAAAGTCAGATTCAAGTACTAAATGGTGAAGTGCACACATTGTATCTCAATATTCATAAATCATCTGATTATTTTTTATGTGAATTATAGAACTTGATACTTGAATGCTTGTTATTCCAATAATCAGATGGTTGGTTATTTTTAATTCAAATTATCCCATCACTACTTTTCATGAACAGACATAATTTATAATAAGGTTCGCCGAAATGACGGGACCCGTCTACTTAAGGATCGCCTAATAAACTAAGGTAGACTTACTTTTTCCATCACAAGCAACAATTTTAACTTTGTCAATTTTTGTAATTTCCTGGACCTCTCGGAATTCAACATCATTTAACATAAATGTCCAAACATTATCGCAGAAACGGTAGGTGTTCAGTTTTCCAGCTTTAAATGTTAGGCGGGACTTGACCCTTGTTGCCAAAGTTTGATTTATTGACTTATCAAACTGCAGGAGTACTTTACAAGCCAGTTGTGGTGTGATTTGACCATACTGTAATGTTATCCAAAATTAGGTCTATTTCAGACTAAGTAATTAGGTATAATCATTGTAAACTTACCTGAATAAGTTCATCTAAACTTTCCTGTAATGTATGGCCTAAAGTAGTGTTCCTATACAACTGATAAGACATGACAAAAATAGTATAAATGTTGATTAAACAACTGCAGTAATATGTTTGGTATGTGGTTGTCCTATTCCATTACAAAAACTATTAAGTTTTAGTGTTCCAACACACAGATAATATTTTTAAATATTATTTTTGCCTTTGGTTTACAAATAATAAATATATCTGAAACCCAAACTTGGCATCTACTTGTGCCAACTTAACTTACAATAAATAAAAATATTACAGGTATTATCAGTGCATACAGTATAACGGCAATTCAAAATAAGTGTAAAGTGAAATAGTAAGACAATTGTAAAATGAGAACTACTACTACTCAGTACTCAGCACCGGCATTCCACTCTCAACATTCAATTAGTCAACTCTTTTCACTTTTCAGTTTCTCTAATACAAAAAAATGTCCCTTGCTTTGGTTATTTGACATTTGACACTTATTAAAGTTTCGACATTTGACACTATTAATATTATTAGTATCAATTGGACAGTGTTGCCGCTAACACTTAAATCTCAGAATAAAATTAAATGCTTGTGTCCTACGACCAAGACAGTCAACATATGACTTTTAATAGCGGCAAGGCCCAATTATTTTTACGCTGCATAGCTTGCGCTTGTAATTGGTAATACAGCTTTGTTTACTTTTACAGCTTATTTTAAATTAATTTAACTGAACTATTATTTTTAAATAATTTAAAAAAGTGCAGGTTCAAAAAGGCGTTCTAATGGTAGCGAATTTTCAAAAAACAATAGTTGAATAACGAATAACCTGATTTTCTATTAACTTAGAAACCTCAAATGTAGTATGTACATCACAGGACACTCCTATAGAAGGGAAATGCCATGCTGACGTTTTGAACAATATAGCAGCGCCTCTGGCGGATGCGATTAATTACTGTCGCACGCGGGAAATTTGATTTGATTTCTATTTGTTAAATCCAAACAAGTTTTATTTAATTTAAACCGCTGCCAGTAAAAAGGTTAAATTAGCAAATAAGTTTTTAAATGGTTTTTATACTGAAAGCAAAAGAAGTTATGTTTTAATAACACACATACGCCTGTTTTCAGCATGGACAATTTGCATGTTTTTTTCTAATAGCCTAGTTGGATAGAATATACCAAAAATACTTATTTACCTTGTTAATTTTATCGGTTTGGCTGGCATAATAGTTTTAAAAAACATTTAATTTAGTCGACAATTTGAACGCAATGAAACGACGTCATTTTGCCGCCACAGCGTGTGACGTAGAGATGTGCAAAACCGTTATTTTCTATTAACAGTTGAAGCCGTTTACGTTATTTCATAATAACCGTTGAAATTAACAGCCTCAGTTTTTTATCTGTTAGTTTGAACTGGATAGTCGATCGATAGTATCCTACATTCCCAAAGCTGTGAGCGAGAGCGAGCACAGGAGCACACTAGTATAAATAACGTGTTACCTGTTAAGTAATATGTTATGAAGTAAAGTCCGCTCTATACTGCATAGCATACTCATACATAATTATCATTCCCAGTCTCATGTCCATTCATCACGTTAAATAGTTAAATTTAACAGTTGCCGATGAAAACCGATGTTTATTCATCGAACTTAGTTGCAGTGGAACTGAAACAGATACCAGTCCTAATTCTAGTTTAGTGTAAAAAGCGTTGTTTTGTACCTGTTACTTTATAATTCCATAAATGGTGGTTACCGTTGCGACTCGTCAACCGTTTAAAAATAACAGACAGTTAAATAACGACCCATCATACTAGTGTGACGTCAGAAGGCACGAATCTGCCGGCTGCCGTATACGCTATATATGTGGTTGTGTTGTTTCCATTTACATTTCAAGTGATATATTAAACATACACTTATTTAATTCGTTGCTTATTAGTGTAAATTGATCATTATTCATTATGGAATCTTTCGCGAGCCTCGAATTTCTTGAAGTTGAACACTTTATTCTTAGATCAAAATATGTATTGAATTCAGAAAAGTAACAAGTCAATTTCCACAATAGAAACTATTAGCAGCAAAACGGAATCAACTAATAAATGATTTGTTTTATTTTATTTCTAACCTAAAAAATCTTTTCACATTTTGCCATATATTTCCATAGGTCATTATTTGTATTAAAGGTAGAAGAGGACATGGAAAATTATTGGCAATACCAAATTATAGGCCATGTGGGGCAATTAAAATTGAAGCCTGGAATAACGCCCCATATATTTAAATGCCAATGACCTGAGCCAATTTCAGTACGAACAGCTGCCGATAAGCGAAGGATTGCATTGATTCAAGAAGCATTGGAGGCAAATATAGAGAGAGGCAGAAATACAAGCTAAAGAAGCAGCCGCTGTAATGTCAGGAACCTCTGAAGTTGTAGGGACAATGAATAAATCAATTCAAGTTAATCTGAGACCATCCATTCGGAGTAAAGCAATGCCAGTGAGAATGCCATGCAGTGAAGTTAGTTTACCTCCAATTCTTTTCCCTTCCACAAATACTTCCACCTCACCATTCAAGATTGAATTAATGAAAGTGGAGCAAGTAATGAGAAGGTTAGTAATGGAACGTAGCGAACAAAGCTCTACCACCTCTTCAAATGCATCAGAATATGAACCTGAAGAACAAATGTTATCAGAGAGCTTGGAAGACAATTTGTTAGGTGACATGTTAAGCAACTATATGCAGAAGTATACCATCATGGCAATGGAAAAGCAGCCAAAGTTTTTTTAGGGTTACCAGGAAACAGGTTTTATGTAATAAAAATGCTGGTTGACAAAGCTCCTGCACCCTTATTGAACGTATTCATTACACTGAGGAAAATTAAGCTGAATGAGCCATTCAGCATTTTAGCTGTCAATTTTGGCATGTCAGCGAGCACTGTAAGCATAATTTTAAGAAAACTTTATCGTTGTTAGCTGCGCTACTACAAGAATTGATAGTATGGCCAGAGAAAAGCCTCATCAAATTGCACTTACCTATTCCCTTCTGAACTCGATACAGTCATGTGGGATCAGTTATTGATTGCCTGGAAATCCAGATTGAACAACCGAGTAATCCAATTCATCAATCCCGAACTTGGTCACAATATAAAGGTTGCAATACCATAAAATATATAATTTCATGTACTCCAGATGGATTGGTATACTTCATTTCTACAGGATATGGAGGACGTTCAACAGACGCAGTGATAGTGGAAAATTGTGACTATTTGAACAAATTACCTCCTGGAACAGCTGTAATGGCCGATAGAGGATTTAAGAATATATCACATCCCCTGCAGCAAAAAGAATGCAGTCTTGTTCATCCACCATCAGTATACACATGTGTTCCCAGTACACAGGCGGAAGTAAAGGAGTTCAAACGAATTGCAGCTCTACGAATTCATGTGGAGAGGGTTATAGGTAGATTGAGGGAATTGCTGTCTCATGCTTGTGTAGATAACCACCACATTTCACTAATGGATCATGTCATTATTGTAGCGTGTGGCATTATAAATTTGCAAGATGCTCTAACCAAACATCAAATTTAACCCTTCATTAGATGCACAGAGGACCTATGCATTTGTATTTTATTCATATTTCAAGATCACATTGAAATATCGGAATGTACGTTTACAACATCCTAGAAGGGTCTATTTAGACTCGTTTACCAAAACTCGGTGCCGATAGCTGTCGTTGATTTTCGGCAGTTGACGACACAATGTTCAGGTACACTGGACCTATATAGCACGCCCACTGGTTAGTGTTTGCGTGTTATCTGTTACATTGTGATTGAAAAATCTCCAGTAGAAGAAGTAGACACTGATTCTCTGTAATAACAGTAAATGTGTTTGTTTTTTTAATCTTATAAAAATATTTTTGTATACGAATTTACGTTATGCCTTTATACACTCCTAAAGAGCATAAAAGGTTTCACACGGTTTTAGGTATTTTCCAACTAGGTGCCTAAAAATCGGTTATAAAATATAAGTATAAAAGGTTACTGAAATTAATTACATATTCATTAAAAAATGTAGCCTGTGGTATGCCTACACCTTTATGGGAATGACGTGACTGGTAGTAGTAGTATGTACTGATCTCCACCGAAAAACGAATATGGTTTTACTTTATAAATATCATGTTTTACTTAAATATTTTTAATAAATTATATATATTATATTTGGGCGCAATCCACATTATATCAATTATTGTAAAGAGGTTACATCACAGTACGCCAGAATACACCGGCAAACAGTGTGATTGTTAGTTTTAGATTCGACAGACCTAGTGCAACTAACCGCGTTATGCCAGGAGGCGCTCTTAAGCAAAGGTTAATATACTTGAGTATATATGTACATAGACTTACATAAGCATTAATAATAATTATATATATTTTTCATTGATGTACAGTATGCATTTAATACTGCAATATCTTTTGACATGTAGTTATTTCTGATTTATACCTTTGCGTTTTATTTAGTTGACTTGTATATATATTTTTGATAATAAAGGTCGAGTGGAAAAGTTGTAAATCTGTACGTTTACTGTTAGAGCCACCTTCGCCTACAAAATATTCACGCTGGCTGGCCCGGTGGCCTATTACTTCAATGGGTTTACCCGATCTGAAAAGGGCAATTTTGCCGCTATAACCTCTCCTTAAGAGACGGTGGTGCTTGAAGGGACAGCGTCAACCTGTTAACACTGCCTTCTTCGCCAAGGAAATAGGCGGTATATTTGCAGTATGATTAAAAGATATCTACATTAGTGTACAAATAATATTCTAAATAACTAATGCAAGTTATTTTTAATGAACTCATTACTCTTTGAAACTAACAAAATTAGATTTACGCTTCATTGCTAAAATCAGTGCGACTTCAGGTCCAATAACGTTCTCAGCTTTACCATGTTAAATAATATATTACTCTGTTAGTCGATAAAGTTCAGAACGTCAGTGAAACAGCAGTCCTGTTAATTATAGCAATAAAACATGTATTTTTTGTTGGTTTGCATTAAAGTACATTACATCATTAACATTAGATTAGGTGTAGCCTAGCAAAAATAGTATATTTTATTTTATTCATTAACAGTTTATCAAGGTACCTACTTATTATATTTTTCAAGTTATGCTGACAAATGATTGACAAATTGCCTAGAAGATTTTTTAAAGGACACAGCATAAAAAAATCCAGAAGAAAACTAAGCATTAATAAATAAAAGTAGGCAGGTATGTATATGTATTTATTTCATTAATTTGTTTGAAAACCCTGGATGTATTTTTAACAATATAATACAAAGAAATAAAGAAAAACCTTCAATAAACGAACATAATATAAACAATCTTATGATGAACAATCTTATAATTAATCGCAATGTTGGTGTACCTACATACATTTAGGGAATATGTATGAAAAAATACAATACAAAACATTTATACATTCTCAAAACGAAATAGTCTAGCACAGATATTATCTAGTAGTGTTTCTCCATATTTGCAAAAGCTTACGATAGTTCATTTATAAATATTATTGAGCGCATTTAAAATCAAAACGGTGTATTCGCATAGTATAGATACAAAACGGTAGTATCACTCCAGTGAAATCTTGATACATACCTGCAGTTGAACTTTCAGCACAATATGGAATAGCAAACACATTGTGAGCATTAAGCGATGACTGACATATGCAGTGTCTAACCGTATATTAACAAAGTCTTAAAAAAATAATTGTATGACACAGTTCTTGAAACACAAAGCCCATGTGTCTCTGAGACATCATGAACTTAATTTTTGTGCCAAAAAATGTGTTTACTCGCTTCTTGAATAGTTGAAGATTATACGTCTTTGGAAATATGTCTGCGGAAGGGCATTCCAAAGCTTAAATGCCATAGGAAAGAATTAATATTCATAACAAACCATTTGACAAGTGGGTAACACTAGAAGCGTGTGCTTGTTGACTAAAACGGGTTGGACCCTTAATGGCTGTAACCGGACGTACTAACGATGCAATTTCGAAGGAGCAATATCAATAGAAGATGCAGAGATTTCCAACATTTCTTCTGCGGTTGGGAGGAGTGAGATTGACTGTAATATATGAATCTCCTATAAGGCGAATAGCTCGTTTCTGTATAGAATTTAGAAGGCACAAGGTTGTCTTTGGGGCAGCACTCCAGATGTGAAAACAACATTCCCTGTATTCTTGCCTGAATCGATATGCATCACGCTGCCTGCTATCTAGGCGTGTTATACGAACAACCAAGTGCCGACAGTGGAGTGGGACTACTGTATTGTTCCTATACTGAGATATTATATAGATAACTTATTTACCTCTATTAGCTCACACAGAAGAAAATGCATATGAGATAAAGAAGAAAGCATGTAACATATCTATTCTAAGCGTAATTTTTATACAAAAAGATATACCAAAATAAAAATATATATGCAGAACAGTAGAGACGATTCACTCTAAATGGTTTCACCCTATAGTATACAGAAAAAACTTATTTCGAACCTCGCAATATAATTGAAAGCACTGCTTCACACCAAAATTTTGTACATTTTTTGAGCATGTTTTCGCAATAATTTGAATCATGATCAATAATTGACACATTGACGTGCTTTGACTTTTCAAAATCAGGTGCAGCTACACAAAATAAAGCTTGTTGCTTGTTGGAGAAATGCATTTGTAACTGAACTTGTGCCATATATTTTGCAGTTATTTGTTCATCTCTGGTTAGATAATTTGACACTGTTTTTTCTGAAGATGGGCATTGTATTTTGATAGAATAATGGGAACTTTCACCATCAGGCGAAGCTCCTATGAATGGGTATTTTGGGCTCAGTATAAACCCACATTTTTTTATTAGTGAATTTTCGCAGAAAAAATTCACTTCAGGGGGAGATCCCGACTTTTGAATTTTGAAAAAAATTTTGCAAATGAGCGTGAACTAGGACCCCTCGAACCCATATCCGGTGTCAGTTTCAATTTATATATATATATATATATATATATATATATATATATATATATATATATATATATATATATATATATATATATATATATATATATATATATATATATATATATTTGTGTGTGTGTGTGTGTGTGTCGGTCAGTTTTGAGGAACACCTCAATTTATCTTTCTTTAAATGCCTCTAGCGTTTTTGTCTTTCAACTTACAGAGCTAAATTTTGGTCGGTAATTTAGCTATAATGATATAAACCTGCGCGCCGATTTTGGTTGCCCTTACTATGATATTTCTTTTTAAGAAAATTCACTAAAAACTGCAGATTTAATGTCTGAAATTATTCCAATTTTTCCTAGTCTAAAATTTAAGTACCTTTCGTAAATCTGTTGTGAGGCAGTCTCCCACAGAAAGTAAATGGTTTAAAGCCTTGGCATTAATTTTTTGCATACAGGCACTTGCATTAAAAAACACGCAGTGTTGTTGACTTGTCTAATAAACGGGTGAGTGCCGTAAAAAAAACTTATTGATCGCATCAGTACAGGGTCACTCTTTTTATGCATAGTTTGTTTATGTCTTGCCAGATATGACCTCGTCATATTCCTGGAACTTTCGATTCTTTAAATTAAAAGTATTTTCCTTAATGCCTACCGAATTTAGAGAATCAATATAGGCTTATTGGTGTAGGTACATGTTGTTTAGGAAATTTGTGAATAAATTCTTCACAGGGAACATTATTTTCATCCTTTAAACTGATTATCCGATCATTTTAAGTTTGCAGAATTTCAATTATTAAATCTTCCTTGGCTTGTAAATTAACACAGTTGTATCTCTTATCACGGCATATTGTTTATGTTATCCTCTGACTTACCTTTTATAACCATAATCTTTCAGTTAAACATTATTAAAAGAATGTATGGGTATGTTAATAATACGTTTTAGTGAATTGTCTTTTAAAAAATTCCCTAATGAGGAGATCCCGACTATAACTTTTTTGTATGTTGACCTACATAACTAAATTTTGGTAGGTATTTTACCTATAGCGTGTACCAAATTTGGTTGCCTTTACTTTGTTATTTCCGGAGATAAAAATTGTTTTCGAAAGAAAACAGAAAATTTTCCGGGAAAACCTAGGCCGATTTACCTGGCTGACGAACTTATCCAAGCCACTTGCGAAACCAAGGTGTGGCGGTGGTTCCGACCGCAGTGTTTCCGTCAACACTACTCTATGTTTCTCTTGACAGCTAAACGTTACGTTACGTTATTCGACAGCAAGCTGTCAAGAACTACTATATAAGAGACACCAGGGATCTCTCTCTCTCTCTCTCTCTCTCTCCTCGCTACCAACCGACATAGTGAAGATACGTCTCTCCACGCTCGGTCAGTTATCTGTTATGTGCTGTCTGTGATTGTTTTATAGTTAAATGTATAGTTTATTCAGTTAGTGAAATAATAAAGTATATTAAATGTTTACGTATGGATTTAATATCAACAAGTGCAATTAACATCCATATTGGTGACCCCGTGCCGCAAGCCGAAGATGCCCAGCCTGATGTTCCAGCCGACGTCGCCTAACTTCCACGCACGTGCTCATGCCTACAGAAAACGAATATCTAAACAGGTCAGTCTTTTCTAATTAAAAAATTATCTGATTTTTTCACAATGGCCGAAGATTCTTCAAGCAGCAATATCATGGCAAGGGTTGCAATAAAATTACCTCCTATATGGAGACGTAACGTGAAAATCTGGCAAATGCAGGTTGACGCCCAGTTTGATATATCGCAGATCAGTTCTGAAAAGACAAAATTCAGTCATGTACTCGCTATACTCGATCCTGATGTCGCAGAGTCAATTTCAGATTTTTTAACCCAACCATTATCATCAACCCCCTATTCAGATCTAATGAAACGTCTTTTATTAGAATTTGAAGAGTCCGATAGTCGCAAACTAAATAAACTTTTAACAGAATTAGAATTAGGCGACAGAAAACCATCGCAACTTTTACGCGAAATGAAGTTTTTAGCCGGTAGTCAGATTGGAGAAAATTTCCTTAAAATTTTATTTCTACAACGTTTACCAGTCAACGTTCGTTCAATTTTGGCTTTAAGCAACGATTCTCTAGAAAATTTGTCGGTTACAGCAGACAAAATCGTGGAATTTTCCGGAGATAAATACAACGTGGCTGAAATTCAGTCACGCGAGCCCGACAAGCTAGCCAAGCTAGAAGCACAATTAGAGAAGCTAACAGCATTAGTCAACGAATTGCGAACGCGTTCCCGATCTACCTCCCGAGAAAGACCCAAGCTTTCTCGAAATTCCATAACCGCAAATTCCTCAACCTCCACGTGTTGGTATCATGAACGATTTGGCAACAAGGCCAAACGTTGCATCCAACCTTGCAATTTCAAAGCAAAACATGTGTCGGAAAACTAATAAGGCACTCCCTCCACGCGGCAGGAGACGAGAGCCACCTAACACGCCGCCTTTTTATTTTTGATAGACGCTCCAATATGAAATTTCTAATCGACTCTGGAGCGGATATTTCAGTTATTCCACCCACTCACGATCAACGGAAATTTCAATCGAAACGTACCTTGTATGCTGCAAACGGGACCCCTATTCATACCTATGGCGAACAACTATTAGATTTGGATCTAGGTTTACGCCGTAGGTTCTGCTGGCCCTTCACACTTGCCGATATCAAGCAACCAATTATAGGCGCTGATTTTCTAGCAGAGTTTGCTTTACTTGTGGATATGAAACATAGACGTTTAATCGATACAAAGACAAACCTCTCTAAGGCCGGTGCTAACCCACCACTAGGAATTAATTCTAAAATTCATCTTGTAGACCCGACACACCAGTACTTCAAATTGCTACAACAATTTCCTGACCTTTTTAAGGAAACTTCTTCTAGCAACCTTCCAGAGGTTGAGTTCTTCCATACTATAAGTACGGAAGGACCACCTGTCACTGCAAAAGCTAGAAGATTGCCCCCAGAAAAGCTAGCTCAAGCAAAGCTAGAATTCCAGCACATGATGGACTTGGGAATTTGTAGACCCTCCAAAAGTCCATGGTCAAGCCCCCTCCACATGGTGCAAAAAAAGGATGGCTCATGGAGACCATGTGGGGATTACCGAGCACTAAACGCTAAAACAATCCCAGACAAATATCCTATTCCAAATTTGCAGGATTTTAATGCCCAGTTAGAAGGCAAACGTATTTTTTCAAAATTAGATATCATTCGCGCTTTCCATCATATCCCAGTAGCACCTCAAGATATTCCCAAAACAGCAGTCATAACTCCATTTGGCTTATTCGAATTTGTTAAAACCCCATTTGGCCTTCGTAATTCAGCACAAACATTTCAAAGATATTTACATTCAATTTTAAGACATCTTGACTTTGCCTACTCCTATCTTGACGATATTCTCGTTGCATCAGCTTCTGAAAAAGAACATCAAGAGCATCTAGCAAAACTTTTTCAGACACTTCAAGACAACGGCATCCGTATTAATTCATCTAAATGTGAATTCGGAGTGGCCGAAATTTCATTTTTAGGTTTTCGTGTAAATAAATCTGGATTATTTCCACTTCCTGAACGCATCAAAGCTATTACCGACCTACCTCTTCCCGATACCATTGAAAAACTCAGAAGATTTCTAGGTCTCATAAATTTCTACCGTCGTTCTCTTCCACGTGCTGCGGAAATTCAGCAACCACTATTCGACCTCTGCCAGAATCCCAAAAAACGCGACAAACGTAAAATCGAGTGGACTCCTCAGACTCGAGAAGCATTCGAACGTTTGAAAGAGGCACTAAAAAACGCTACACTAATAGCTCATCCGTCTTCTTCGCTACCACTGATTCTCCATGTCGATGCTTCTGATTATGCCGTAGGCGCTTCCCTCCAACAATTACGTGATCAAACACTAGAACCCCTAGGTTTCTACTCTAAAAAGCTTACTTCAGCCCAAAAATCTTACAGCACCTACGATCGCGAACTTCTAGCTGCTTATCAGGCAGTTAAATACTTTAGATATACCCTAGAAGGTCGCCATTTCACCATTTATACGGACCACAAACCTTTGACATACGCTTTTGAACAACGCGTCGATAAAGCATCTCCAAGGCAACTACGACATTTAGACTTCCTAGGTCAATTTACCACAGACATTCGCTACATACCAGGTCCTACAAACATTCCCGCAGACTATTGTTCTCGCATTGAAACAATTTCACTTTCTTCCACTGTGTCACTCCAAGAAATTGCGCAAGCTCAGTCATCTTGTGAGGAACTCAAACACCTTCTGCAGTCTAAATCTTCCTCATACAAATTTCAAAACATGCCTCTTGACAACGGATTGAATCTTATTTGCGATTCTTCTTCAAAGAAACTTCGCCCATTCATTCCGCTCAAATTTCGCCGAAAGATTTTCGATTCTATCCACAATTTATCTCACCCAGGCATATCAGCTTCAGTCGATCTGGTCCAGGATAGATTTTGTTGGCCCAAATTGAAACGCGATGTATCTCTTTGGTCTAAAACTTGCATTCCCTGCCAGAAAGTCAAGATATGGAGACACACTTCCAGTGCCATTGGACAATACACCCCAGCCATGAGAAGATTCTCGCATATAAATGTTGACATTGTGGGACCATTACCAGCATCACAAGGTCAACGCTATCTGTTAACAATAATAGACAGATTTTCTCGATGGCCCGAAGCAATTCCATTGTCAGATATTACAGCAGAAACA
This sequence comes from Tillus elongatus, assembly GCA_964006375.1. Classification (NCBI taxonomy): domain Eukaryota; kingdom Metazoa; phylum Arthropoda; class Insecta; order Coleoptera; family Cleridae; genus Tillus; species Tillus elongatus. Next base: position 98,614,753 of record OZ023264.1, on the reverse strand, counting down.
GTAGCGAACACTATTTTATCATGCTGGATCTCTCGTTTCGGTGTTCCGCAATACATCACCACAGACAGAGGTAAACAATTCGATTGCCACCTTTTCACACACCTCACTAAAACACTAGGTGCAGACCACATCAAGACCACAGCTTACCACCCAGCAGCAAATGGTGTAATCGAGAGATGGCATAGAGTTCTGAAACAGGCCTTGAAAGCTCATATGGACGAAAACTGGGTCGCTAAATTGCCAATTGTGTTACTAGGACTCAGATCGTACATAATTCCAGAATATCGCTCAACACCCGCTGAAATAGTCTATGGAGAATCAATCAAACTTCCCACCGACTTTTTCAACAGCACACAAGCTCATGATGTTCCACCACTTATATCTCAGCTGAAAGAAGACATAAGGAAACTTCGACCAGTACCTTTTAAACATCATACTGCAAAAAAGGTATTTGTCCATCCTAAGCTTATGGAAGCTCCTTTTGTTTTTGTTCGCATTGATATTCCGCGAAAAACTCTCGAACCAGTTTATGACGGCCCCTTTGAAGTGTTATCCCGAACTGACAAAGTCTTCAAAATCAAGAAATCACACGGAGAAGAGACAATTTCTGTTGACCGTCTTAAACCCGCATTCATTCTTTGTGATAACGAACAGACAACTTTCCAGCCTCAGAGACATCCTAGTGAAACTGAAAGTGACAGTGAAAGTCCAACACCTAGTGAAACTGAAAGTGACAGTGAAAGTCCAACACCCAGTGAAACTGAAAGTGACAGTGAAGTTCCCGTTCCCGTTCAAACTACACGCCATGGACGTAGAGTTCGATTTCCACGAAGATACTTGAACTAATAGCGTTGCCACTGAGAGGGGAGTATGTGGCGGTGGTTCCGACCGCAGTGTTTCCGTCAACACTACTCTATGTTTCTCTTGACAGCTAAACGTTACGTTACGTTATTCGACAGCAAGCTGTCAAGAACTACTATATAAGAGACACCAGGGATCTCTCTCTCTCTCTCTCTCCTCGCTACCAACCGACATAGTGAAGATACGTCTCTCCACGCTCGGTCAGTTATCTGTTATGTGCTGTCTGTGATTGTTTTATAGTTAAATGTATAGTTTATTCAGTTAGTGAAATAATAAAGTATATTAAATGTTTACGTATGGATTTAATATCAACAAGTGCAATTAACATCCATACAAGGTATTCACCAAATTTTGTCAAAATCGATTTTGAGTTATCGGTGTGATACATATATATATATATATATATATATATATATATATATATATATATATATATATATATATATATATATATATATATATATATATATTGAAATATCCTGGTATATTAGCATATTATTTTCTTTCGGACCCGTCAGCAATTAGTCATTTTATTGGCCTTTTAATGTTTATTAAATAGCTCTCATACGACAGGTGAAATGCCAGATAGGGATTGTATTTTTGTATTTGTTATGCCCTGTATAGAATTAATATTAGTTAACATTAAGAGAACTATGCATAAGGGAGATTTCAATATGTCATTTGAGACGATAAAAACGAACCACGTTAAAAGATTTTCACACGATTGCGGGGGGTATAAAGGTCAGATCTCTAGACATAATGTGGTTCTCTGTCATCAACACCACTTAATAGTTGAGTGTGAGACATAACTAAGGGTAACTAATTGTCAGTCTCGAGTTTTAAAAAGCATTTCGTAATAACTTTCATAGATGAAGATTAGAGTACCATGGGAATATTAAAACTATGTCTGGCACGGACATTCTTACGGAGAAACATTATATTTTTAAGACAATGCTTGCTGCTTGTGTGTAAATCTGCAATTTTCAGCAAATATGTTAGGCCATAAGTTAGCTTAAGTACTGTGAAGTTCCCTTGTGTCGCAGCCATAGGTGTGTATTTGTGATAATCAGACATAATCTGTTTTCAATGAGCACATGAATGTTTAGTAATTTAAAACGAAAAGGAAATGTTTGTGCTAATATCCAGGCTCTGCCAAGCAAACAATCAATTGTGACGATGATTTTTATCGAGGCCTGATTAGTCGAGAAGCCAATTAGCATTTGAGTCTCACTTACGGCAAATTGCCAAGCAATTCAACTAGAAATAATAATGATTAATAATGACATTTATTTCCCCAGTTTCACCTCTAAGAAAAACCGCATGTGTTTAATTTCTATCATTTTAGAGCAATCAAAATAGCCAGTACACGTTGTTTACATAAAAACCTCTCGTAAAGCTTCACGTAAGCCTGATATACCATGCAATACACAAACCAGCGAAAGTAATCTCGTGGATATTTAGCAATTACTACAGTGTTGCCATTGCAAAAATAGGGGATGCGTTCTAAATAAGAGCCATGCGATTAACGCATGCAATCTTAATGGGAAGCGCTGTCCGAAATAACGACGCAAGTGTCACATGTTTTGATGCAAGCGAGTATCCCATGATGTTTATGAATTATTTAGCTGGCAATTCAACTACTTTTACGCAATTTTAAAATTAGCTGGAAAACTTAATGTGTGTTTATACATGCAAAGTTCTTTGGCAAATCAGGGAAACTCGGAAATAGTAATATACAGGGACGTTCGCAAAATAAGTGAAATAAATGGAGCAGTGAATTATTAAAATTATATTTTAATTAGAAGAAGGTATACTACAAATGTAGTGAGACAGTTTTTATGTGGGCCATCTGTTTCAAAGAAATGCGAGCCAGCATGGACGCAACAATTAGGTCGATAATTATGTACACAGGCGATATATTTTAAACCGTAGTGACTGGGCCTGGAATTATGTATTCTCACGCTGAATGCGTGGGGGATTGATATAAAAGCACATACGATTGGAACGGAGATCAGACTTCATCTGTCCCTCAGAGTGGTCTGACCTGCAAAGCTTTCTTCGAACTGAAGGTTCTTAAGCAGACTTGTGGATTATCCTGTTGGAAAACCCTACGGCTAGTAAGCAACAGCATACTCTCGCAATGATCGATTCTGGCTGATTGGTGCTGCTGTTGAAAACTGTGGTTTTCCTTGGAATTGTGTCTGCCTTTTGAACGTCCGTCTTCTAAAAAGTTCCCTGTGGTTATTAGGCACAGCATAATATCGCAATGATCGATTCTGGCAGATTGATGCTGTGTTGAACACTGTGGGGTTCCTAGAACCTCGTCTGAAGTCAGCCGGCCATAGTGCGGAATTTCTATAGGTAGTAGGTGCAGTATACAATCGCCAAGCTCAATTCGTGTCGGTTTATACTGTTACTGAAAGCTGTAGGCTTCCAAGCGACTCATCTGGGGTTTCGGTTTTTCATAGTGTAAGCGGAGAAGCCACGGACAGAATGTCCGAGTAACAGTAAACGGTGAGTGTACCTTTAAAATGACATATGCTATCGGTGTCCCTAAATTGTTTGCCCAATTTGATATATTTAAACGGAAACTTGAACCCTGTAAGTTTAGTTGCCAGCATATTATTTAAATAAATTTATTTGTGCATTAAATGTTGCCAAATTTAATATATTTAATCTAAACTTGAAACCTAGCATTTTATTTACTTACATATCATGTATAGAAGGTATTTTTTTTGCATCTAAATGTTGCCAAATATGCCATATGTAAACTAAGCTTGAAAACTAGCGTTTTAATTGTGCACATATAATGTACAGATATTATTTTTTTTGTTACCGAAATCGGCGTATTTAGACTAAACTTGACCCCTAATATTTTAGTTATTTTTATTTGTGCATTTAAAGTTGCCAAGTTCGATATATTTAAACTAAAACTTGAGAGCTGAGATTTTGTTGATTTGCATATTATCAAAGCGAAATTATTCGTGCATTTGAATGCTGCCCAATTTAGTAGATTTAAACTAAACTCGAAATCGGGAATTTTATTAGTTTGAGTAAAATTAATTGTGTGTTCAGAGTTGCCAAATTTGATATTTTTGAATTAAACTTAAAGCCTGAAATTCGACTTGTTGGTATATTAGTTCATGAAATTAATTGTGCACTTAAAAATATCACCAGACATGAAACCAGGGGTTTTATTTGTTCATACGTTGTTTATAAAGTTAGTTGTGCATTTAAATGTTTCCAAATTTAATATGATTAAACTATGACTTGAGATCTGGAATTTTATCTGCTTGTTAGGCAAAGAAATTATCTCTACATCTAAAGACGTTGCCAAATTTAATATATTTAAACTAAACTTGAAACCTAGTATCTTAGTTGGTTGCAAATTATATGTAGAAATTATTTGTGCATTTAAATTGTATAAATTAAACTGTAACTTGAAATCTGGACTGTTATCTGCTTGTACGGTATGTAGAAAAATTATTTGTGCGTTCAAATGTTGCCAAATTTAACATATTCAGACTAAAACTTAAAGTCTGGAATTTTGATTTGTTTGCGTATAGCATAGAGGAATTACTCGAGCATTGAGACGTTGCCAAATTTAATATATTTAAACTAAACTTGAAATTTGGAAACTTATTTGTTTACATTATGTCGAGAAATTATTTGTGCCGGTAAATGTCACAAAATCTGATATATTCAAACTGAAACTTGAAGCCTGCAATTTACTTTGTTTGTATGTCATTCAGATAAATTACTTCCGCATCTGAAGAGTTGCCAAATTTCCTGATAGGTAAACTGAAACTTGAAATCAGAAACGTTACTAGCTCATGCCGTATTTAATGAAATTACTTTGCATTTGAAAACAAATATCTTGTTCACACCTAATGGAGTTTAAACCTGAATCGTGAAACCAGAATTATGTAGCTCTTTATAGTATAATTTGAATCTGAATTGTGAAACCAGAATTCTGTAGCTCTTTATAATATAATTTAAATTGGAATCGCGAAACCAGCATTATGTAGCTCTGTATAATATAATTCGGATCTAAATCGTAAAACCAGAATTGAGTAGCTCCTTAGAATATAATTTGAATCTGAATCGTGAAACCAGAATCATGTAGCTCTTTATAATATAATTTAAATCTAAATCGTAAAACCAGAATTATGTAGCTCTTTATAATATAATATAAATCTGAATTGTGAAACCAGAAGTATGTAGCTCTTTATAATATAATTTAAATCTGAATCGTGAAACCAGAATTCTGTAGCTCTTTATAATGTAATTTAAATCTGAATCGTGAAACCAGAAGTATGTAGCTCTTTATAATATAATTTAAATCTGAATCGTGAAACGAGAATCATGTAGCTCTTTATAGTATAATTTAAACCTGGAATCGTGAAACCAGAATTCTGTAGCTCTTTATAATGTAATTTAAATCTGAATCGTGAAACCCGAAGTATGTAGCTCTTTATAATATAATTTAAATCTGAATCGTGAAACGAGAATCATGTAGCTCTTTATAGTATAATATAAACCTGAAATCGTGAAACCAGAATTATCTAGCTCTTTATAATATAATTTAAATCTGAATTGTGAAACCAGAAGTACATAGCTCTTTATAATATATTTAAATCTGAATTGTGAAACCAGAAGTACGTTGCTCTTAATAATATAGTTTAAATCTGAATCGTGAAACCAGAATGAAGTAGCTCTTTATAATATAATTTAAATCTGAATCGTGAAACCAGAATGAAGTAGCTCTTTATAATATAATTTGAATCTGAATCGTGAAACCAGAATGAAGTAGCTCTTTATAATATAATTTAAATCTGAATCATGAAACCAGGAACATGTATCTCTTTATGATGTGGTTTAAATCTGAATTATGAAATCAGAAGTATGTATCTTATTATAATGTGAATTAAGTCTGAATCTGGAAACCAGAAGTATGCAGCTCTTTAGAATATAATTTTGAATCTGAAACTTGAAAACGAGAGGTCCGTAGCTCTATATAAGATAATTTGAATCTGAAATTTGAAATCAACAGTATCTAGTCTTACATAGTACAATTTTGAACCTGGATCGGGAAACCAGCAATATCTAGCTCTACATGAGGTAATTTTAAACCCGAAACTTTCAACTGAAGGTATGTAATTCCATCTATGTGTAATATTGAAACTGAAACTTGAAGTCAAAAATATGTGGCACACTTTTAATGCACTTTGAAACTAAAACCTGAAGTTAGGAATCTCATTATTTTATATGTTACCTGATGAAATTGCTTTGTACCTGAAACATACATCTTGGCTCCCCCTTTTGTATTAAACTAAAACTTGAAATTGAGAATATGTGGTGTGCACTGGACGGTTCGGAAAATAAAGCAAAGGGATATAGAATAGATGAAGTACTTTCCCCTATGTTTTGACAAAGTTGTGTAATTATTCTCCTTGTGTC